>WYDI02027782.1:0-43844 GCA_009867235.2 Psittacus erithacus
TTCTTTTTCCACCCCTTCCCCCTTCCCTCTTTTTTTTTTCTCTGTCTTTCCCATCCCCTCCCCTCCTCGCCGAGGGAACCGGCTCTCGGAGATGGGGGTCGGGTGCTGAGCCCCTCCCGCACCCCCCTTCGCCCACCCCACCCCTCCCCGCACTCACACCCCCGCCGGGATCGTTTGCACTACCCCCCGCACACCCACCCGGGTGAGTACCGCTCGCTGAGGGCGGGGGGAAGGCGCAGGCCGGTGAGGCCGTGTGCCCTGGGAGGGCCCCAGGCCGATGGCAGACGCTGAGGCGAGGGGTTGAGGCAGCCACCGCCCGGCCCCGGCCGTGAGGCGAGCGAGGGGTTGAAGCAGCCACCGCCCGGCTCCTGAGGCGGGGGGTGAGGCGGGTGCGGTCCCGGCTGCAGTAGCGTGGGGCCTGGAGCAGCGGCCGCCCGGCCCCGTCCGTTGAGGCAGCGCTCGGCAGGCCCCTGAGGCAGGGGTGTCGAGGCGGTCACGACCCTGAGGTGACGGGGCCTGAGGCGGGCACGGCCCCGCGGTGGGGGGCAGGACCGGGTGCCGAGGGGCTTGCAGCGGCGCGGGAGCCGGTGGGGAGGAGGGTGAGAGGGAGGTCAGCAGCCCCACAGAAAGGGGACTGTGGGGAGGGCACGGCCCGGGGGAGCCGGGCAGCCAGAGGGTCCCTCCCAAGGCGGTCCCTGGATGCGCTCGGGTTGGGAGGGGTGAGCATTGCCGGCTGACTAATAGCTGCTGCTGCGCTGGGCCTCTCCGGGCAGTGCTGGCAGCCGTCCTCCAGGACCCTGCCCCGCGGGGGGGGGGGGCCCCATAGAGGTGTCGCAGGGCCTGTGTGCTGAGAAGAGGAGCCTTGCAATCTTCCCCCCCCTTCCTCCTTCCAGTTGTCTGCCTTCCTCTTGTTCATTTTCTTTCTTACGGGCTCTGAAAATGCTCTTCCTCCTCCTCCTGCTGTTGCCGGAGCTCCCAGGGCTGTGAGCAGAAAGCTAATGAGACCCGACTGCTTGGTTATGTAACTCCGCTCACTGCTTCAGACTCCTGCCGGTGCTCTGCTGCTGGGGGGCTCGTGGCCTTGGGTCCCTGAGAAATACCGTCCTCTTTGCATCAGAAAAGGACTTCGAAATGATCAAGCTGATTTGTTTGATCAGATGTTTGCACCATGGGTCAGTTTCGGGGCTTAGGAAAACATATAGCGTCTGCCTGGTGCACCTTGAAAGAATCATTTCTTTCTTAAAGGACATGGGGGAAGGGAAACTAACCAGATGGATTAATAAATCATTTTTAAATGGCCCTTTTGACCACCCAATCAGATTTTTCTGTACTGATTGTGTCCCTTTTGTAAATATCTTCTGTTTGCCCTTGATCTTTTCCTTATCCACACCCAGTGCTGATCCAGCAAACGTTTAAAGGTCGCCTTATCGTACAAGCTTTCAAACTATTCCCATACCATGTTGGGGAGAAAACGAGTGGCTGGGAAATAGGGTTCCAGACTTTAAAAGGAGATTATTTGGAGCAAGAAATAAAAAAAGCATTGCATCCATATTGTTAAAGGTTTTTTATACTGACTTTGATTTCTCTAATCTTTAGTGACAGCTACATTAAATTTTGTTCCTAGTGATGCAGTGCAGAAAAACACACGCTGTTAATTGAAATTCTCACTGGGCGTTTAACTTGAGCCAAATATATATATAGTGGTTCAGTGGAACTTTCTGAACACAAAGGTGTCTCTTTGGGATGAATACCTTTATGCAAAGGTACTGCAGGATTTCCGTTAACAGTGTGTGTGCTCATCTTTGATTTTTGTCTCCTTTTTAACTTCAGCTGGCTAATTTCTCTTTTGTCCTTTGTGAAGGAGTGGCAACCATATTTTATATTAAATATAAAATGGAGTCGTGGTGGAGAAAAGCAGTTGGGTTTGAGGCTAGCAGAAGCCTTGTTTGCCCTGGTAACTTCCTGAAATCTGAACTACAGGCAGTGCAATATATCAATTTAGTATATATTAATATATTACGTCTCATAATACAGAATAATTAGTCGAAAGGGAATTATTGGTGAATCAGTTTATTGTGATCATTTCACAGTCACTGCCACCCTTATGACAGGATCTGTGCATCTATTTTGTATGCACTGACTGCGTTATTGTAGCTATTCCAGGAAGAGTTCTTGTCTATGTGCAGCGGACATTTTCTCTTCAGTTACCATGATTTCACCAGCACACATGTTATAGAGATGATTTGCTTGGACTTAAAAATAAATATCGCATAATTTCAGTTGTTTATGTGAAATCTTCTAAAGCAATTGTTAACCTTTTTACAATTCTGCAACTTAACAGTGCAACCAGTATGTTTGCAAACTTTAGAATGATAAATGACCCTTGGACTAAGACCTTTCAGGCTGAACTAATAGCCTGGTGCTAAATTTTGCAGCTGAGTAGTATAAATCATCCAAACACGGGTTGGTAATTGAACCCTCGACAGGCCTGGCAGTTCTGTGATGTCTTAAAAATTATCCTTGCTGCTCTGTGAATAGCTCGATGGCGAGCTCATGTGATTCTGAAATGCCCCATGCTGTATATGTAAACACACGCCTAGTGCATCTTCCGCAGCATTGTAAGTCACCCTGAATGTAGTTGACATCCTCACCTTCCGCAGGCATAAGCATAAACAGTTTGATGCACATTTTTTGACTTAAAGTAACCTATTTTATGCAGAAGGCGAGGCTGAGAGAATAGGCCTCGGAGCTTGATCTTATGCTTTCCTTATTTGGATGTGTTTGCTTTTGTTTTTTCTTAAAGGAACAAGAGCACTCAAGGTGAAGGATAATAATCAACTAGGATCAGCACTTTGAATGAAATTTTGGTTCCCTGTGGCATCTTGAAGGCTTTCTTCTTCGGGTTTTGAAGCAGACTTATAACTTTGTGGCATAGCAGCTATGCAGCTTGAAATCCAAGTAGCACTCAATTTTATTATTTCATATTTGTACAATAAGCTTCCCAGACGACGTGTCAACATTTTTGGTGAAGAGCTTGAAAGACTTCTTAAGAAGAAGTATGAAGGGCACTGGTATCCAGAAAAGCCATACAAAGGATCAGGGTTTAGATGTATACATATAGGGGAAAAAGTGGACCCAGTCATAGAACAAGCATCCAAAGAGAGTGGTTTGGACATTGATGATGTTCGTGGCAACTTGCCTCAGGATCTTAGTGTTTGGATTGACCCGTTTGAGGTTTCATACCAAATCGGTGAAAAGGGACCAGTGAAAGTGCTTTATGTGGATGATAATGAAAATGGATGTGAGTTGGATAAGGAAATCAAGAACAGCTTTAACCCAGAGGCCCAGGTGTTCATGCCAATTAGTGACCCAGCATCTTCAGTGTCTAGTTCTCCTTCTCCTCCCTTTGGCCACTCTGCTGCTGTGAGCCCAACTTTCATGCCCCGCTCCACTCAGCCTTTAACCTTCACCACTGCCACATTTGCTGCCACCAAGTTTGGCTCGACCAAAATGAAGAATAGCGGCCGTGGCAACAAGGTCACCCGCACCTCTCCCACCAACCTTGGCTTGAATGTCAATGACCTGTTGAAGCAGAAAGCCCTTTCCTCCTCCATGCACTCTCTCTACGGGCTTGGCTTAGGCAGTCAGCAGCAGCAGCAACAGCAACAGCAGAAGACTTCTGCCCTTTCTCCTAATGCAAAGGAGTTCATTTTCCCCAACATGCAGGGTCAAGGTAGTACCAGTAGCATCTTTCCTGGCGACAGCCCCCTTAACCTCAGTCCTCTCCAGTACAGTAATGCCTTTGATATGTTTGCAGCCTATGGAGGTCTAAATGAGAAGTCTTTTGTGGATGGCTTGAATTTTAGTTTAAACAACATGCAGTATTCTAACCAGCAATTCCAGCCAGTTATGGCTAACTAAAAATAAACCGAAAGTGAAATACAAGTAAATACTATTGTACAAGTTAAAATGCACGTACCCAAGGGTGTATCTTTTTTTCCACCTCTTGAGATTTTTTTTAAGGCTTGTAGTATGAATACATTCAAGCTTGGTTAGATAAATACAACATGCATCATTTTTTCATTTGCCAACCAAGCACAAAATTATTTTATACTGACTGTACATTACAAAAAATATACTCTCAAAATATGGCCTCTTACAGTATTTAAGATATAGCAAGGACGTGGCTGATTTTTTTCACGTGTATATATATATATGTCCCCAAACATATATGTATATATATTTAAGAAATCGGCACTAATAGGTGGGTTTATTGGTCTTTTTCTAATTGTATAATTTAATTTAGTACAAAGTTTGTAAAATATCAGAGTATATATATTGTTTCTACAACATGGTATTGCATTTATATCTTTTTACTACAGTGATCTGTGACAGCTGCAGCAGCTTCATGTTGTATTTTTTTTACTGAAATTGTAAGATATCCATCTTAAAGACATCAATTCTAAAAAACAAAAAAAGAAAAAAAAGAAAAAAAGTTGTGTACAGAATATTCCTTAGTGGTGGAATTAAAATGTACGAAATATTTGCTTTTTTCAAAAGAAACACAAATTGTATTTTCTGTTAAAAGTTTAAAGATTTTTGCTATATATTATGGAAGAAAATGTAATCGTAAATATTAATTTTGTACCTACATTGTGCAATACTTGAAAAAAGGTATAAAAGTATTTTGAGTCAGTGTCTTACATGTTAAGAGGGACTGAAATAGTTTATATTAAGTTTGTATTAAAATTCTTTAAAATTAATGGGCTGCTGTGGTCTGTGTTTTTACTGTCCTGCTGAAGATCGGTGCTGCATTGTCGGTGCTAGTGATGCAAAACAGTCTGACTCGGTGCTTCACAGCGGAGCGATGGAGAGCGCTGCTGCACTGATGCTCCACAATAACAGGTTGCTTTACCTAAAACACTCCTGACAAAGCAAAACTTACACTTGTTTTTCCGTAACTGCAGCTCGCTGAGGTCAAAAGGTAATTTTATTTTTTCTTTCCTTGAGAGTTAAGGCTGTAAGCTGTGTGAATGCGGAGCTGTCGCACGACCTGATCTATCTAGAAGGGACTCTGGTGATTCAATGAAATTCCCTTTCCACGTCATCAGAACGGATTTGAACCATTCTCTCCAGAGGTCCTAGGCCCGTGCGTCAGCGTTCTGCTTCTGTGTTGGGGATTAATAGCTCAGAAACGACACTGAATAAAAGCGCTGATTTACAGTTTACTAAACTCACTGTAAACTTTCATTTTGGATGCTCTATTAAAAAGAGAAATGGAATGCAACTACAATGAGAGATTATTTTTTTTTTAGGCTTGTAGTATTCATACTTTGAGGCTTGGTTAGATAAGATTAACCAAGGTTAAGATTAGATTTATTCAAAGGTTTTTATTTTAGTGGATTTTACTAAATTTAACTGGGTAAGTTTTCAAAACCTGAATGTGAGTGGGAGGAGAAATAACTCAGGGGCTGACAAACAACTCTGCTTTCCCAGGGTTATTTGGAAGTTGCATCCCTTACTCTCTCCCATCTGGCCAGCAGATAGCGTTCCTTGCTAGTGGACATTGTCAAGGGGAAGAGAAATTACTCTTTAACATATAAATCTAACAAATGTCAACTTATTTTCCATGACAGTTCCATGCACAGAGAAGTTACATGCCAAGTGGGTAGCCCTTTGGCTCATGATAGTGAGTTTTAAGCTGCAGGGAGCCACACAGGATTAAATTTCTCAGAACTTCAGCATTCTGAAACTGGAGTTTAGGATGAAGATGAGCCCTTTCCTGTTTGATGCACTTGGTGTACATTCCATGCAGCATACACCCCCAGTCTGGTGGCAGTAGTCTGGTGCTGTAAGAAGAGGGTGTGTTCAGCATCAGTGCAAGCTCTTTGCCTTGGGTAGAGGCTGTGAAGAGATGGACGGGGTGGAGGTGCAGGGTTGACCATGGTATCAATTTCTAGTGCCTTGACAACCGATTCAAAAGCAAGAATGACGCAAAGATTTCTTTAGGTGTTCAGCTGTCTCTAACTGGCTTCTTTTTATTAAGTTTGCCCTCTGGTTTATCTTTCCACTAACAGCACATCAGTGGACAGAACTATACTTGAAAGTGCATCACTTGGTATCTAATTTTAAGTGGACGATTTTGCTTTTAAAAGGAATGGGAAAAAAAACCCTGAATCAATTACCGGGAAATGGAGAAATTTAACTACGTTAATTCTATTTGTATGTTTTTACAGATTTCCTACGATTTTACTACTTAAAATACAATAAAAATACCTAAATTGCCTAGGAGGTGGAGCAATGACAGTGGAGACTGTTCTACATGCTCTGTAATAATATTTCTATTCCTGTGATTTAAACTAAGATCATTTGTCTTAAAGGTCATCGAGTTTATCCTCTTCCCATGCTGATTTGCTGCCTTTCAGCTTCACCAGCCCTGTGCAGGAAGGGCAGTGGTTTGCAGCCAGGAAGAATCTCTGGAAACAAGGTTGTATTTTGCAGCACCTTTTAACATAAGGATTTTCCTAAGCAGGGTTTGTTTGTGGTGCTTTACAAGGAGACAGGCTGTCAAGAGAGCTTCCAGTTTGCTCAAAGAATGCAAATGTGAAGATTTTGAATGTTGTCTTTTACTCCTTATAGAAATTAAAGATGTGTGCTTTCTGTTCAGTCTACTTCACCCATTTATTTATCTTTTGCTAAAGCTTGGTGCTGAATTTGTTAGATAAATATTTACATTGCAACATTCTGTTCTAAATGAGTGCTGAGTCAATCTGGTTGAATTTGCACGCACCCAGTGTTCTGCTCTGGGGCTGTGCTGTCAGGTGAGTGCCTTTGCTTTGACAGAAAGGACCTAAAAGGAAGTGAGTGGGGAAAAGGAAGCCTTTGCTCAGTTGTGCAGTCTGTTGTATTTTCTCTTGCAAACATGCAATCTACTTCCTTAAAATTGCTGGTGTAAGTTAAACCTTGGAAGATGTCTTCAATTTACAGTGCAGAAAAGGGTAAAACCGTAAGTACGTGTCCCCTCAATGCTGCTCTGCTCTTCACGCAGAGTCCCCACCCAAGTAGAAGTTCAAAGCACGTCCATCCATAAGGCTCACTCAATTCAGCATAAGATCCTAACTTTTGAGCTCAGAGCACCTCGGCATGGTGAGGTGGAACAGGATCACTGGACAGGTCTAGGCTGTGCTGCAACTTGTGGGTAGATGGCAGACCTTCCTCTTGATCACAAGTCTAGTAGTGGTCACCAAATGAAATTGATGTGATTATTTCTGTAAAGGAGAGCCAGCTCACAGGTGGAGGTTACAATACCTAGTTTTCAAAGGATGCAAATCCAGGGGGCACAGGCTGGCCTGGCACTGCAGTCTTGGTGAGTACAAGTTTTGTAATTCTCTCAACTTCAACTAAGCTATCAATTTCATATATCATTGGTATTCTAGTCAACTACTAATCAACTAAGTTATCATCATTGATATATCAGAGTGAGAACAATCAGCTATTGGAATAATGTCTCCAGGGAAGTGGTGCATTCCCTAACACTGGACTCTTCTAAGACTCAGCTGGACAGCGTGCTGACTCATCTAGTCTAGGTCAAGCTTTGCCTAGGAAGGTTGGACCAGATGATCCTTTGAGGTCCCTTCCAGCCTCGTATTCTGTGATTCTATGATCTATACAAATTGATGACTGGGTGTAAGCCAGGGGAAGATGGATCCCTCCTTCATGATGCCAAATTAGACAGCTATTAAACATGGCTCATACTATCTCCTGCTACAGACAGCCATGGCAGGTGATAACCCAGCTACAGCACGGCTGCCTACCCAGCTGTCTGCACCCTATGCTCCTACTACTGCAATGTGCAAAATCCTGTTAGTAGCAAACAGCCCCATTGCATTTGTGAAATACCAAGTAACCAAACAACTAGTTGTTAAATCAGCTCTTTAGACCAGCATGGGATCAGTTACTGATCTGACGCCCCAGACTGTTCTATTAACATTTCAGGAATAAATACCTCAGAGTTTGTGTTGGTGGTTTTGGAGCAGATGAAGCAAAGCGACGGTTCAGCACTCCTTTTTTATATCATCAGCAAGTTGATTTAAAATGAGTGTACAGAGCTGGCTGCATTCCTCTCATGAGCTGCATAAAAAGTTCGCTAAATCAATGTGCCAGAGCTGTAAAATCCTGCTGAAGGGATTGTTTCCAAAGATCAGTGAGAGGGATGGTTAAACTGTTACTGTGGCAGCCTGTGTATGACTTTTGTCCTCTTGGCTTTATTTTAGTGATGGTAGGTAGTAAGGAGTTTTGCTTTACAGAAGGGAAAAAGCATTAAGACTCAGGAGCATAAACCACATTCCTTCTGGCACTATGAGTTCCCTACCTCATAGACAAAATATGATCAGGGTGCAGAACTAATAGCAGGTGTAAAATATTTTTAGAAGAGCCTTGGCATAGAGCACAGGCATCCCTGAGCCCCCATCCTTTATTCTGTCAGCTTTTGTTTCTTAAAACCAATCTGCACTACCGATGGCTGCAGTTTTGGTGGAACTTGCTGTAGTTTCAATTGGTAATTTAGTACTTCAGAGGCCTGAAAACAGAGATCCTCCCCTCCTCTGAGAGCTGAGACACCATTACATTTAAACAGTCTGTCAGCTCTGTGCCCTCATGGAGCTCATTGTGCTGCATTCCCTCATCCCCTTTGGCTTTGAGATTATCCCTAGCATAAAACAAAAGAGGACTCTGGGAATATAGTGCCTTAATTATTGTTTAGTGTGTCTGTGAGCTTCTTTGAGAAGGCTGTGTCAACAGGACTGGCTAATGCAACCAAAATCAGACCTGGAAACCCACCTTATTTTCCTTGTCAGAACATATCCATTCTCTGCTTCACCCATAACCCTTTTCTTTGTCTTCTGCCTCTCCCACAGCATCCTTGGAAGGACCAGCTTGTGTGTTGCTTGCTTTGTTTACTGCCTCTTGCTCCTTCTGCTGCTGCACCAGGCTTTGATGCTGCTCTTCTTTTCACCCAGACAGCACTTCTCACTGACCTCGTCTCTTCAATTGCTTGATGCCAGGAACTGCCATGAGAGACCTCAGGATACAAGGTTCTAGCCACTGAAAGGTACCCTCTCCCTCTGCCCTTTGCAGGCTAAGGCCTACTTGACTTCACTTTATCTCTAAAGACATAGTGTAAAGAACTACTAAATGGCAGAATACAGTTAAGGATTATATTAGATGCTCAAAGTCTCACAAAACTGGGTGAATTTGCTGCTTGGGCAGCCTCACCCAGTAATGCAGCAGTATGGGAGATTTTAGTCACGTTGATGGAAATAAGAGGTGGCAAGTTAGTGAAGAGCATGGCATAACAGATGACAACTCAGGCACCCCATGTTCCAGATCTGACTCTGGGCAAGCCACTGCCCTTTTCTATGTTGTTTTCCTCCTCTGTCTCCATTGAAATTCACTTTTAGCAAGTGTCAGACATTAGCTGGCTATTGCTGTCAATAAACAACTTCATCCAATTTCTATGTGCCACAGGAGTATCTGAGTTTGACCTAGTGTTCTCACCTTTTACTGCCTTGAGTCTCTCTGGCCTTTGAGAACTTCCTCCATTGTGCAATTCACTTGATGTGTATTAGATGACCTTTACATTTTGAAACAAGGCATGCATGTAGAAGTGAAGCACTTGATTCTCATTGTCCATGGTGTATAGCGTCTGATTCACCCACCATCAGAGCAGAAGGCCTCCAGAGCAGTGAGATCTCACATACCGACTATTGTGATTCTCTAAAAGAATTTCTGTGGGTGTTTCTACAGATATGGAAGTATATATTCCTCCAGTACAAATCATGTGAAAATTTTGCACCAGCCTACTCACTGAAGTTGCTGCTGGTCAAAATCAGACTTGCATACAGACTGTACAAACTAAAACAAATTCCCCTTTGGTTTTCATTAAACCATAAGGTTAAGAATCTCTTGTGCCAGCACATGCAGGGCTGCTAGGCTCTGCCACCAGCTGTGCTGTGAGCTGTCTGCCCAGTCTCCAACAGATTGCTTTAGGCTTGTCAAAAGTAGTTGTGGTGTTTTTAAGCCCATACTGGAGCCTTTAACTCCCTGCTGAACCTCAGATGTTGTACTGTATTACAATACAACTGCAGTGTATTTTTGAAGCCAATGGGTTCTCAGTCTGTCTGTGTCTCTCAGGATTAGTCAGGTACATAGATCACCTCCATTTGGCAAATTAGTGGGATGAATGCAAAATTCCCAGCTACTACTGTTGAAAATGTTAACACTGTTGAAAAGACTTTGCAGGTATTTGTGAATCTCACATTATATTTATTAACTGCTTTGAGCAATAGGTCATAGTTTACTTCAGAACAGCTGGCATTTCATTTTTGAGTCACACATAAGGACGTTCTCCATTTGTGCCTTCACAGTGCCGTCCTTAAAGACTCGTTTCAGTATTGCCAAACCAAATTACTTGAGAAATTAGAATTCAGGCCTCCAATAATACTTTAGAAATCATGAGGTAACTGTAAATAGTAATCAACCTTGCACCATATTAATTTATCTTCTGAGCATCAAGTTAAATAGGTTTCAAAATGTTCTGGCTTTTCTCTGCAAGTCCACTAAGAACTGAATTTTTATGTGAAAATTTAGATCTAGAGGAAATCAGAGCTTCCCTGGGAGTGACGCCTCCCAGGAAACAAGATACCTAAGAGGCAGTGATGAACTCAGAACTGTGGCAATGAACCAGAGCTGCTTCATGGAGTCAGCTTTCTAAGTGATACAGCAGGACCAGGACCTACCACCGCCCTCCTGTCTGTGTGGTTTGCATGACAAATTTGACAGTCTGGTGGCAAACAACTGCAGGCGACCAACTCAAGTGAACTTGCACAAACTGGTAAAGGGCAGAAACACTTGGTAAGAGACCAACCACTGCATCTCTGACCCCTCACTCCTGACCTTCAAGGAAGGTCTCCAACAGTGATTCTAAAGACAATCTGAGACTAAAATGCCTGACTCTAAGATATAAAAATCACGCAGATACTGACTGCATATGATGTTACAATTTTTGCTACCACCAGCCATCCCTAGGCAATAAATATTCCTGTCTTCTGTCTCTCTTGCTCTCTCTTTGTGCCATAAATGACATTATCAGCTGTCCTCTGGTTAGTATCCTCCCTTTGATCAACAGGAACCAATCACCCTTTCTCACAAATTGCCTAATTCACTAATATGATGAAGTTTAACTCAGAACAATTATTCTCAACCTGTATTTAGCTCTAAGGTTATTGCTTCTATTTCAGACCTAAGGAAGCCTTATGTGCCTGAAAGCATGTGTAGTTTCTCCAAGTGCGCCAGCTGACCTAATAAACAGTGTTCCCTCTCCCTGCCCTTGCCTCACTTACATCTTGCACTGACCTCACTACAACATGGCTGCTGCACCACTGTGCTTGCTCCCATTCAGCTGAGTCTACAAATCAAGGCATAGCCTTGATGAGCTACCAGGGAGGTACTCTACTAGCCCAGTTAATAGGAGCCAATCTTAGGCATCATGTGAGGAGATGCTCCATCTGCAAGCCATCATCCCATCTTGTCTGGGATTGCCTTGCTTGTGGCACATTGTGGTGGCCAGTGGGAGCTAAGCAAAGTTGCTGGTGACACTGGAGACCTTTGAGCAAGGCTGACTCGACGGGCACCTCAGGACGTGTTTGTGGATGATGAACTTCTGGAGGTTGGTAAGGTTGTCTTTCCTTTTTTTCTTGGTGTCTCTGTGGTTTTAAGAGGGCAGCATTTGGAAGAGCTTACCTGCCAGATCCCAGATCAGTTAAATTTAGTGTCTGATCTTATCTTTACAAATCAATCCTTTTTTCAGTGTTCTGATGTATAGACTTTCTCTTTCCTTGCTTAGTCTTTGAAAATCCTAGGTTACCCCTACTGATTCATCTTTCCATTTTCCTTCGAGGTCTTCCTTAATACTTGCTTTTCCTTCCCAAACCTAGCCACTCTGTCCCTTCTGCTTGTTTGAGTTCTGTGCCTCACATGTATACTTTGCAGTGTATTATCCAATGGAGACTATAATCTCTTCAGGGCAGGGCTGTGTCCCTCCCCAGACTCACAGTTGCCTGTTTTATTTTACAAGGTTGAATAAGAAGGACATTGATACAGGAGTATACAGACACTCCCAAGTAATACACACTATGTATTTTGTGATCTCTGTTCAAGAAAACAAATGCAGGAACAGTTGTTATTAGCAACATGGTTTACATGTACCACTGGAGCCTTGAGAAGAAGTAGATGCTTTAGGCAAAGAAGCTTCCTTTACAAAACACTTGTGGAACAAATTTATCTAAAAATACACATACTTGGGGTAGAGAACAATGTTCCTCTGCTGATCTATAGTTAATTGTCAATGGCAACATGGGGCTTTTAAATCTTGTAAACAATCCTGCTGTAGTAATATCATCTGCTTTATGCTTTCCTTTTCTGCAGCGTCCTAAAGCCCTTCCCAGGCTGATTTCTGTGGCCTGTGCTGCTGTTGAAAGAGTCCTGCTCACTTGGCTCTACCACTGTGCCCACAGAGGCTCAGAAAAGGAAAAGGGATGGGGAAGAGGACGACCCTGTTCACGTACAGCAGAGGTAACTGTGAGGAGAGAAACCTGAACTGTGCAGGACAGGCGTCTGCCTTCAGCACTCACTGAAAATGTTCTTCTCTGCGTACACACTGTGGGTAATATGCGGCTAATAGTGCATTTTCAAATACATTTTGGGCTGAGATCTCCAATGAGTTTGGCTTTCTGATGCCTGCACAAATGGACTCCACATACTTAAATGTCTGCCTGACGAAATTAGAAAATGAGCGATATGTAAGCGGAGATGGGGATGGGTGAGGCTGACTTTGAGATGACTCCAAAAGCCAGAGTGGGTAGAGCTAACTTTTTGACTTTGCCTATTTTCCAGAGGGATCTGGGGCCATCCAGTCTGACCTTGCCACTGAAGGCATTGCTGTGGGGTGGCAGCTGGCCCATTCCCTCTCCTGACACTTGTATTTCCTCAAACAAAAGGCTCATTCCAGCTGGGAATGCTACAGCCAGGCTCTTACGTTGTCCAGTTCCCAGCTGCTTTTTGGAAAGAGCAACTGTGTTCAAGTGCCCGGCTTTGAGTCACTTCAGTGGGGCACTGTCATCTTGGGTAGTTCAGTCTTTTTTGTCTTGGATAGTTCAGTCTTTTGTCATATATAAAAAGATACCTGTATTATTTGCAAGCAGTTAGTCACCTGCTAGCCACAGTAGGCTTGTTTTCCTTGCAGATGTTTAGGATCACATAACTCTTACAGGCAGAGGGGAAAAATGTCTGTAGACATTGGCATTAGTCATATAACTGCTGCAGTTATTTCAGAGCCTTTTCTTTCACTCCCAGTTAGAACTCCTGAACTTGAGGACTGTATCCAATCTCTAGCCTTTCCCATAATGACATTTACCTGGTCAGGCTGAAAGACAAAGAGGAGCTCAGGCTTTATAACCTTTAGCCAGGTATTTCTTTACTTGGTTTACTTTTCATAACCACTTAACTAAATCATGCAGTGGAGAGCTGGGAATGAAAGTCTATGACCTGCTCACCGTGCTTGCCTGCTCCTGGCTTCCAGCAGTGGTTCTGATTTCTCTGGCCTCCATTCCCATCAGCATTAGGTATAATGCAGTTTCTGTGCCTTGCAGAGGAGCTGTGGGGTGTCCTCCTTGCTTGAGAGCCCTGGGTGACCCTGGGGTATGATACCACTGCTGTCCTAACACACCTCCCAGTCATCAACTGACTTTTATCCTTAGAAAAGCCCCACGTGGTATCACTGTCCCTGGCGTTGAGGTGGGGACGGAGCAGAAGAGAGATGGAAGAGCTGTCAGCCTTTCCCTGTGGAGCCAGGGATGAGGTGAGCTGTGGACTTTGGCACCATGAAGGTTGTCCTTATTCTTTTGTGAAATGCATGATTCCTCCCACAGCATGGGGAAAGAGAAAGTGTTATTTGCTTTCCACCCATTCAATACCTTTGCTTTATCAGGATGCGCTTAAACTGGGGACAGCTGCTTTAGGGGATGTTTTCAAAGGAGCTGATGCTGAGTTGGACTGAATGGCAGTGACTGTTGCTTCAAGTAGACAGAGGCATGAATCCTTTTTGCCAGAGATGACTGGGCCTGTGCAGTGCCCACAGCAAAGATGTGTTAACACTCAATAGTGTCCTAGCAGTATGGGATAAGCCAGTCAAGATAAAATGAAGGAAAATTGGAAACTGGTCTCTATTACTTGTAACTCTTTGAAATCCTCTTAGAAGCAGACCCCAAAAGCCCCCCAGAAGTCACTGGATTTATCCATATGGTCCCTCTGTGGTGCAGTCAGCCCAGGGCAAAGGCTCTGTGCTGGGTGCTTTGCTGCAGTAGGTGTTGTTTGCATTTCAGAGATCAGGTTCTGGGAGGCCACTTGCAGAGCAAATGCCTTTGCTGTGCACGTAGTCCTCATGAACTAGAAGAACCTGAAGTACTGGTAAAAAGGGGACCCTGCAGCCAGCTCCTGCCAGGATTCACCTAGGAATTCTTCTTTCCTTGTCCCTTCCAGAAATGAACTAACATTTGCTGGGAGGTGCCTTTCTAACGTGGCAACTGGCCCACGAGGCTGTGCTGAGGCACGGCTGGGTCTAGGATGCACTAAAAATATAGGTGACAAATGCAAACATTGACTTTTGCTGGGGTGGAAGTGTGTCTGTGAGACATGCCAGCGCGGCGGCCAGTGGTGCTGGGTGCTGCGGGTGCCAGTGGGGGCACGTGCTCTGCATCCTGGTTGTTGTCTGTTGTTTCTTTTAAAGCAATGATTTAAAATTGCAACAGCTTCACACGTTAAAATTGCAGCTTTTCTGTAATTGCGTTGTGTTTCAACAGGTAGAGGAAGAAACTGGAAGGGGGAAAATGAGGAAATGAAGGAGGAAGGACGTATCGAAATGGAAATGCTGCCACCTCCTCCCTGCTTCATTTCATTTTAAGGTTTAAAAGCAAACCTAAGAATTCAGAAGGAGGTCCTGCTTGTGGCCAAAGACAGGGCTCTGCTCCTGGTGCAGCCTCCCCATGCGCTTGGAGCAGGGGACAGGGCAAGGTGACACAGGCGGGTGCCACGTCAGCAGCCAGCACGCTCCTGCCTGTGGCTGCCAACAAAGGTGGCCATTGAGAGCCTGCCCTCAGCGACTGTGCTGTGGGAACGGGGCTGAAACCACCAGCGTGGTGCTGTGCAGGCAGCTGATGAGCCACGTGAGCGTGATCTCCTCCTTTTCCTCCTCCTCCCCTCCAGCACAAGGTCTCCAGGGTGTCTGGGTTGCAGGCTATGTGATGGTGAGGGAGCTGGGTGGAAATGGGCTCCCGCAGATGAATGGGCAGCACCCACCCAAGCACCCACAAAGCAAACAATGTGCTTTTCCCCAGCCCATTGACTGGTTTTGTCAGCTGAGGATGCAACAGCAGAATAAGGGGAAACGTAGCTTTTTATTTCTCTCCTTGCTAATTCCAGCCTATGTGTGGCTGCAGCAGGCATGAGTGTATTATTTTTGTTTCAAGGCACTTCTGCTCCAGAGCATAAAGTTACTCAACATTTGCAGGACCAGGTCATGGTGGGTATTTTTATGCTGTGTCTATTTTGCTCTGCCTCAGACTGACCCATTACTGATGCTTCCAGTGAGCAGGGGGTGAACACAAACAGTGCTTTGCTTGTACTTTGCAAATCAAAAGAGTTTTAGTTCTGTTTGCAAAAATGTATTCATGTTCAGATGTTCTTTATGCAGAACTGAAAGCACCTGAACCTCTGCCAGGGAAGGTTTGGTGAGCAGAGAGTGTAGGAGCCTGGCTACCCCATCTTATGTAAACACACTGGTGTTTTTGGAAGCAGACCTAGAGGAGTTTGCAAATGCATTTATTTAAGCAGCCCAGCTGCTTCTACCAATAATGGATTCACAGAATAATTGTGTATTTACTCAGCTCACAGGCCACTGAGTTTTACATGTTACATGATTTGCGCAAATCGATGAGTAGCGTAGACACACAAGCTCACATCTGGAACACATGAGGCATGAAGAAGGGATTTGCACAGTGACCTAGTTAGCACCTAGCAGCATCTGGATCTTCAAATCTGGTATTTGTCTTTCTTTTCTTGCAGTGAACTTTTAGATGTTATAAGGCAGATTGCAGCAGTGCCCATTTCCTGGGGCTGCATGACTCCTGCAGGATGCAGCTACCCAAAGAGCGAGGCTTGGAGCTGCTTCACTTCCCTGGCTGGCCAAGGAGGAAAACTCCAGATTACATATGACCATAGCACAGCTGGACTGGGGACCTGACCCACCTACTGCTTTGGCAGGTACATGGAGAGAGATGCATTTTAATTCTAGCTATGGAAAAGCAGGGAAAAGAAATCTGTAGCCAGAAAAACTAGACCCTCATATGGGACATATGGAACAGAAGCAAACCCAAGGTCCTACCTAGAAATATCTTTCTGAGCCCTTCGGGGTGTCTGAATCATAGAATCACAGAATGGTTTGGGTTGGAAAGGACCTTAAGATCATCCAATTCCAACCCCCTGCCACGGGCAGGAATGCTTCACACTGGACCATGTCACCCAAGGCTCTGTTCAACCTGGCCTTGGGTCCCTGTTTCTAGTCATGTGTCCATCTCCCACCACTTCCTCCTCTGATGACACCTGTGGCTCTAGAAACCCCCGTTCTCACCAGAATCCTTTCTACAAGCAGCACGTTTCCCACCTGGCTCAGGAATGCTTGCAGAATGCAATCTCAGATGGTCGGGCATGAGCGTTTGCCCTGGAGCTTCATTTAAGGAGCTGTGCTCACCCAGCAAAATGCAGGCGCTGTTCCTGTGATATGCTCGCTTGAGCAGCCTGGTGAGAAAAGTGGAGGCCAGGAACTTAAATTTTATGACCCTGTAATGGCCAGAGGCTCAAACCCGTGACAGAAGCCTCACTGGTCAAGGCAATTACTAAAAACATGAGGGAGGAAAAAACCCCACAGCCCCCAAACCTGTCCTTTCTCCAGATTGCCAACTAAACAGCCTGTGAGATGCAATAATTCTGCAAAAGATGCTCTCGGGAGTGTTTTTTACAGTGAAAATGGTCATAAATAATAATAAAAAAATGCATGTGTGTGTATTTTACAAAGCAAGGGGAAAAATTCCATCTTCTTCAAGCCCATGGTCTGTGAATAATTTGTGAACAAGAGAAGCAGCTCCATCTATCTTACACAGTGTTTGTTACAAATCATTTGCTCAGGTGTAAATCTTCCTGCCAGGGTGGGAGCAGCAAATCCTCCTTCAGTTTTGGTCTGCTGAAAAACTTCCATAGCTAAACATGAGAAATTGGATCGGTAAGTAACACATTTAGAAGTGCATCGTGGGATGAATGTATTCCTGGTGCCCATGATGGAGGTGCTGGGTGTTGGTCCTTATGAGGGGAGTGGTTGTTCTTATGAGGCTGAGGGTGGCTGTGGGGCTGGCACACATTGCCAAGCCACAGAGGCTTTAGCAGGCAAACAAAAGCCAAGCCTAAAAGACCATCCTCAAAACCCAGTTCCGTCCCATAACACCCACAGCGAGCAAGCAAAGAGCTGCTACCCAAGGGAAACACATCAGAGCATCCCATCTCTTTTTAGAGCTCATGAAAAGTCCCTAAGTGTCAACCCTGCTCTCCTGACCCTCCTGTGAGTCTCATCGGGATTGATAGAGCTCCAAAAGCTCCTGCTTTGGAGATTCTTTGGCTAAGTGAGACCTTAAACTTCCATTCACAAATGATAGTGAGAAAAAGAGTTTAATGCTGGTGGTGGCAAAGGGAAGTGTAAGCCTGTGATAGCTGACAGGCTCTGCCATCTGAAGGCAAATGAAAAGGGTGATTGAAACACCCAAGAATTTATTTATTTAAAAGCTATAACAAGGTTTCAAAGTGACACTGGGAGATGTGACTCATGGTACCTAAATGCTCCTGTTTGCCAGCACGCTTGGATATTGCTGTGACTGATAAGCCAAGTAAGAGTTGCAGAAAGGTGGTTCAGCCCTTCCAGCCTCTGTGGCCAAGACCAAGGATGTTCCACTGGGCAGAGGCACCGAGGGATCACTTGCTCCATCCTGTCACCCATCTGTTTGGACTGTAAGCTCCGCACAGGTGAGTTGCAGCTCTCCATCACTGTTTGCAAAGTGTGGCCTCTTCTAGGCAGCCCCATAATACAAACACATTAAGTAAAATGAAGCACAGATGTGGGCTGGACAGTCAAGGAGAAAAATGCCCACCATGGTATTTTCAGCACCATCAAAGACCTGATAGATAAGGGGATTTTGGTATAAGTCCTGTTTATCACACCTGATAGATGAGTAGATCTAAGAAAGCCATTGACTTTTTCCCTTTTAATCTATGTTTTTTCTCTGCTGACTCTGGTCAAACCTGCTGTATCCAGATCCAGCCCCTCCAGCGCTGCGGCTCTGGTCGCTCCTTCCCCAAAATGCGAAACCAGCTAGTAAAAGCAGCAATTCCATTATGTCAGAGATAAGATCCTTTTGCCCATCTCTTGATGAGATGACTTTTGGAGTGGGCTAGCACAGTAAAAATTGTGAATTGCAAATAATATAATCAAATCTACAATTTGAGCTTTGTCCCGAGTTAATTACCTGAGTACTCTACATCTGTTAGCTACAACAAATCACAGCAGAAATGGAGGATCTGATTGCAATATTCACTTTTTGGATGATCTGCAGGTCAAGTGTTATTCACTGAAGAGAGTCATGAATAATTCTGAATAACTGGACCAATATATTTAGAAACTGTGCAATCTGCAAACAGGGAGAGGAAAAAGCCTCAAATAAATTATGCATTGTGTCTTTTTCCTGCAGCTTTGGAAATGGATTTGATTGCCTTATCACACTCCCTGCTATGTCTATTTTTTCCCCCTGATAAACCCCAAAATCTCTCCTGATAAATTACTAACTCAACAAGGATTAAATCAGTCGAACAGAACCAGTCATCCTGCCCGTAGGGAGTTGCTTTCCACTTGGAAAATCTAAATCATTGAGCCACGTGTGTGTGAAGCAGTTGGATTAACTGGGGCGAAGCGAATCTAACCCCAACCGGAGGATGCTTCGCTTCAAAAGGCAAAATAACCGAGAAGCAGGCTGTGCAGAGCGGTGCCTGCGAGGTCCCCAATCCGTGATGCCACACGCCACCTCGTGTCGAGCGCAGGGACTAGCTGGGTGCTCCTGCCTCAATTTCCAGCCATCTGACGTCATTTCAGTGCTGAGGGGGAAGTTTTGCTTGGTTTTATTTGCACCCTTTAGGAGTGCAACTGTGTGAGGAAGACCTTGGGTCCTCCGTGGTGCTGTTATTCCATGTTGGGTGCCAGTACTTGGTTTTGGCTCATGTAATTAAATTATATGTTGGATGGAGAATCTGATCCTGCCTGTTTGTATGGTGAGTCCTGCTAAGGACAGTGGGATCTCCTCTACCCCACTGCTGTGTATAATATCCTGCTTGTACCTTGCTTTCTGTCCAGGCATGGAGTGACTCGGCCAAGGCCAACCTTGGAAGTCATTTCCAGAAGGAGATTTGTGATTCCCAAGCACCGTAGACGCAGGAATTGGGAGCACCTTTTAAAAAGACTCCAGGCTCCAGATTTGGAAGGATTTGTGACTGTGACCATTGTTCTTCCTGCAGCACCAGTGTATGCTTATGGAGACAGATGGAGGTAAGGTTCCTATTTTAGTAAGATTTGACTTTATGGGATTGGGATGTGGCTGAGATTTTTCTGGTGATCTGAGGACCAATTCTCTCATAGCAAGTAGCATTTTTATAGCAAGGTAGTAACCAACCTGGTCTGAGCATGTGTGCAAGTGCTGCTGGGTTTCTCGGATGTCCGTAGGCTTTTGTGCTTGTAAATGGGAGTGTTGCAAGTTGTCAAGCTGCTGGTGCTGTTCTGAGAGGTGTGATGTGCAGGGTCTGCTCAGAGGGCTGCCTGCATGCTGGTGGTAGGATGGGCTAGGTGGCCTAGTCAGATCCATGTGAGAATGGATCAAATGGGAACAGCCCGTTTGAAGCTGTCATAGGAATGCACAGCTAGGACTTGCTTTCCCCTCTGATGTGATATTAATCAATATTGCATTTCATCTGCTGTTTTATCATCCTGACAGTTGGTATTACGATGCCCATCTACAGCTCCTTACAATCAGCTTGTGTTTTTGCAGCCTTAAATAACTTGATCTCAACAACCACCTTTGTAACCCATCCCTCTTCCAGACCATCTGCATCAAGCAGCCCAGAGCCTTGCGCAGGTCCCCCGGGATGCTGCCGATGACTTCCCTCCATTGTGAAAACTGACCTTTTGGTCTCACCCTTTCTTTCCGATGTTCCAACCAGTTGTTGGCTCAAGGGGCTGCCTTACCTCTCCCAGCAGGACAGCTAGATGTCTTCCAAAGCCTTGGGTGAGGAAGTTACTCTAAGGCCTTGATCCAAGTCAGCTCTATCAGCTGGACCATCTCTGTCGTCATGAGTGCTTCAGAGAAAGTTAAGTGTTAGAGAGCATCACTTCCCTCTGTTAAAGGCCACAGGCTCTTTACATCATATTTATCATTCAGCTGTGACTTTTATCCTCTATTACAGTTTCTATCAGATGCGCAAGCCTTTCATATCCAGCTCCTAGGAACCCTTTTCTAAAATTAGCCCCATGTTTTCCACCTCTGGTCCTGCCACAGACTGAAGCAAAGGTTATCCACTGTGGTTAATGGTTAAGCAATTTTTCATGTGAGCACTTTTACCCTTGGTGAATACGATCTCATCCTGGGTATTTATTACTGTTGGGCTTCTGTTTATTTCAAGCAGTAGAGGAAGTCATGTCCTTTACGTGTGTTACAATACTCCCCCTTGGTTTGGGTATGTTAGGAATGCAGTGAAGGAGGAAGAAAAGGCACAAGCCCCTTTATGGGTAGTTCCTTTCCATGCCAGTTGATCCAGTCCAACTACCATGTTGTCATGCCAGGTTAAGGTGAAAAAATGCTCCCCCTCCTCCCTCTAGAGGAATCTTTTCCTCTTTCTCTTTTCTCCAGCCTTTTCCTTTCCTCCTGCATTTCTTCCCATCACTGGGACATACGAGAGGCGGTCAGAAAGCACCAAAATCAAAGAGTTTCCTGACTTTGAACCACCTAACAGCCTTTGTAAGACTTTCCATTTGCTTTTTAAACACTCAGGCCTGCATATCACATCGTGTGCCCAGCCACAAATAGCTGTGAATTAAACAGGCTGCCCTGCTTTTTTGGCTAATAGATATGTCCACTAGTGCTGCAGCGTTATCGTCACATCCCACCGGTGTTTGCACTGTAGATCAGGAGCTCCAGCTGACTTTTCCTTTTCTTTTTCAAGATTTAAAGGGCTGGAAGGACATTTATTCAGTTGCACAACCTCCATTCAGGGTGTTTCTCAGGTCCTGGCCATGGGTCTCATTTGTTATCCTTTGACAGCCGCTGTAAATCAATAAGGCAGTTGGAGGTCACTTGTAGTCAATCAGTAACAAGTGCTGGCCAAGGGGAAAACACTAAATATTTGGTCTAAAAACTGGCTCTAAACTCAAAGTTCTCACTCAGGGTGACATTTTCCCAGCCCTGCCTTTGGAAACCTGGCTGGGTGCAGAAACCCAGCCTGGCCATGGTCTCCTCCTGGTAATTATCTGCACGGGGAATGTCACAGCACATGCACAACGCCTGAATTACAGCAAACCAGGGTGCAGCGTGCTTTGGGTGGAGGAAGTGGGTCTTGTGGTGCAAGGTGCTAATTTGGTGCCAGCTGAATTACCCATCCTTACGAAGGAAGTCATTAGGTGCTGGCTGAAGCTGTGCATGACCTTCATCAGCCACCTCCTTCAGGAACCAAGACCCATGGCCGGGTAGTAATTCTCGCAGGGGTCCCTAATTCCCTTTGAAATGACTGGGAACTAAGCTCTTAAATACCTTTGCTGCCTGAATCATATTCCAGTGGCGTCATCACCTCTGTTTGCTCCTAGCTCTGGAGCTGGTTGCCTATAAGATCTTCTGCCTGACCTCACCTCAAGCCTCTGCAATGAGAGCACACTCAATTCCCCCTTTCCTTTGACCTCAGCTGCTCTGGGCTTTGCAGTGATGCAGGATCCTACCTCTGAGTAATCATCCAGCCATCTCTCCATGTGTGCTCACAGGGGGCCCTCATGCCCTGCACTGCCAGCTGTATAAATGCATCAGGCTTTATATGTAGTCTGGGCGTGCTCTAACAGTCCGGGCAAGCCATCACTTTTTCAGCGCTGTTTTTCACCCCCGTTAATAGAGCTGGGCTGCACAGTTTGCACAATAACCTGTGACTCATTTTTGGATCCATATGCTGGTTTCCATTGAGATTTAGCTGCAGGGTTTGCAGATTTATGTGTTGCACGTTACATCTTCACCACAGACTGGGAGGTGGGCATGCTGCGCTGCGCTCTCCTTCTGCCTCCCAAAAGTGTCCATCCCCGAGCCCTGGGGGGTTCCTGCAGGCCTTGGACCCAGCTAACTTGCTCTCCTCCCTTGCTGCTTCCCTCGCCAGTGTCTGCACACAGAGGAGAGCTTTGACAGTGGCCACTGGCCATGGGCACATGGCTTTGGAGCTGGCATCCTTCCTCCAGCATTTCCTCAAGCCTCACACAGGCACTGGTGCTCCTTCGCACCCTGCTGCTGCGCAAGGAGGGGAGGCAGTCAGGCTTTCCCGTTTCTCTGTCTCTCACACATTTAATACAAACTTTAAACACTGGCATTGCCTCCCAGCTTTCTGACAACCCAGAGAGATGTGTCCAGAGAGCAGGGTGGAAAACTGAGTGCGTGAGCAACACGAAAGGGATTTTCTGATCAGGAGCTGCATGCAAGTACCTATTAGGCTTACAAAGGCTTTAACAACATCCTCCAGTGCTTGCCCTGTGTGTAGGTTTTCCTCAGGCTGGCTGACTGGTCAGACTTGAATTTTAGGCTTCTTAAGGATTTAATAAGTGGCTGAACTGAAATACTAGCTTTGAGTGGAGAGCTACATTCTTCAAGGTCAGAAGGTGGAGAGGGTTAGTCCTGTGCCATGGGGAGGTGCAGTGCTCCCAGGGTGGCTCAGTGAGCAGGCAAGGGGGTGCCCACTGCAATTCTGCAGTGCCATCCTACAGGCACCACAGGGCTCAGCACCCTATAGGCTTGGGCAGGAGCCACACGAGTGTGGCTGTTCTGTGTCTGGCAGCTGGGCTGGCCTGTTCTGTGTCTTTCTTCCACTGCACCACATTGGAAAACTGACCCAAAACGTTCCCTGGGATCCCCATGCAAGGAAGTCCTTGCACACCAGAACTGCAGCAGATCATCCGTGCTTAAGAGTGCAGTGAGTGTGCATGCTTAGTTCCCAAGGATTTCAACCAGGAGTAAAAGCTAAGATGGCATTTGAGACCCCAGGCTTAAGCACTGTTACGTGCTAGCCAGAGGAGCAATGAATCGTGTGCTTTCTCCTCTCAGCTACATTTGCATCCCAGCTCTTCTGGAACAACTGGGTACATGTCTCCCGAGTCCCTCCAACCCTCCCACACTTGCAAAATCCCTTAGCTTTTGGGGGAAAAAAAAGAGCCACATAAAGCCAGTCTTTATTAAACCACCCTCCAATGCTGCTGTGTTAGAAAGGATGGCAAGAACATGCCACTTCCTACGGCTTGCTTGCAAAATGACAGATGAGCCATCAGAACAGTGGCACTTATCACAGCCAGGGATGGTCCGGCTGAGGTGCCGACTGCTCCGGAGGGCAGCAAGGCCGGCATCTCCCAACAGTCTTCACAAGGACATGCACGAGCAGTATGGATCTTTAAGTGGAGTTTTTCTCCCATAGGAAAGGTACAACTGAAACCCATGGGGGTGCTTTCTTGTCCAGCAAATCTGACCCGGGCTCCTTTCCCTCCCACCCAGCTTCTGAAGTTCTACACATAACTGGAGTTTTAGAGCATTTTGGGCATAACCCAAGGACAGACCACTGGGAGAGGAGCCCACTTCTCCATCACACTGTGGTCTCTGTCCATGGGTCAGCTGCCAGTGCAGGGCATGGGAAGCCTTCACAGGAACCGGGGCTGGACTCGAGTTCAACACTGCTATCCTTGCTGTTATTTTTCATCCTTTCAACAGCAAAATCCCCACCATGCACAGGTTTCAGGGCGGTTAGAGCCTCACACATCATGTTGAAGCCCAGCATCTGCCTATTTAATCTCTTTCCCTTATCGTACCAAGCCCCAACACATGTCTGCATCCCCAGCACTGGGTACCACCCCTTGCAGCAAGCCCGTTAGATGGCACCATGGGGTAGTGCTCGCTGCACCTTCTTTCCTGTCACCCAGACGTGTCTTGACACTGGTCCAGCCTTGAACTGGCCTTTTGTACCAGGCACAAAGCTCTGGGCACCAGTAGTAACTGGCTGCACCCATTGAACAAAGAGCAACGATAAGGCTCGCCGTGCCATGCTTGCCCCTCTTCCCTGCAAAGACAGTCCTCAGCAGGGATTTTCCAGGATCAGCCTTTTCTTTATTTAAGGATTTCTGCATAGGCAAACGTTACATTGTTGGGGATGCACAAATGTTAAAATGATCAGTCCTATGTGTATGCACACACTCGCGTGTTGTTCTTGGGGTATTTAATCACACGTGTATATACAGTGGCCTGGAGTGAAATGTTTGCTGTGGTTTGAAGGAGTGTTCTAACAGGGTCTCGCTGGTAAATGCCTCTAAAGAGTGTCCTCTCTGTGTGTCTGTGTGCAGTTCAGTTTCAGCAGCTCTGTGTCTGTGTAACACAGTTTGCAGAGTGTGTATTGCCCTTTGAATTTTGTTCTGACAGCAGGATTTCTAATGCAAATAAGCAATACATTGCTGCACGAGCTCAGGTGTGAAGGGTTTTCAAAAGCAGGACAAGTGGCAGCACACTGCCATCCTTCTGCCTTGGATTTTTTGTGATAGAGAATATATTGATTAAAGCAAAACCAGGGAAGTGCAATGCAATGAGGGTGTTTGCTGACCTTGTTCTGATGACTGAAAAGTCATTTCAGGGTGAGAATGTGCCTTGAGCTTCTACAGGGACCTGTTGTCCTGGGCATAGGATCAAGGGAGATTTTCATCCAGTACGGATTGCACGATAGGCAGTAGTTGCCATTTAAAACTGAGGTACGTTCCAAAGAAAACAGCTAGGAAGATTTCAGTTACAAGAAGCAAATTCATAATGCGTAGATGGGTTAAATGTGCACAATTGTAAATACAGACAATAATTTACAAGCTTTTCTCTTGAAATACTAGTGCTGCTATAAGGAGACAAGCATGTGACTTACTTATAAAGACTTACCATAGCATTTCCATGCTATAAATGAGACTGATTAAGTTGACATTAGCTATTACTTGAGCTGCGTTCCAATTAGCTAAACAAATGCTATGAATTCCGTCATTTCTGATGGAAGCTACACAAAAATTGTCTAATTACTGCAGTGAGTCATCTAGTTAAATGGTACTTCTATACGGACAAATTGATTTCAATACGAGATTAATAGCCTTTTGCTGCTGTTTTACGTGCTTGCCAAAGACCATACTACATTGTTGCTAAGCATCATTAATGGATTAAAAGAAAGGTTCTGCATAATTCCTACAGTGGATCTTCAAGCAGCTTGTTTAGTTCGTGCACTAGCCTAGCGCTTGTTAGCCCTACGTAACACACAGGTCTGGGAGGCTGCCACGTGTGAAGGAGGTTAATGCAATCCCAGGAACTCTTTCAAGAGCTCACACGTTTTCTTATGGATGACTTCGCGGAGCTTCCGCACACGCCGGATGCTGGAGGTGCCCACAAAGCTGTCTGGCTGTAGGACAGCCATGCCGTTGTGGACATCTCCCATGATGATGAGCTGGCCATCCACCGTGGTCATGTTGGGACATGGGCAGCTCCAGTCCATGTTCAAAAGGGTGATTTCCAGGGGTTCTTTCCCCAGGAATTTTAATCCCATTTTTTCATCTTTGAGAATCTCCTCCACTGTCACCAGGGCATGTCCCGAGTCTTGGTCTTCTGTCAGCTCTGTTATCCGGCCCAGGATAACAAAATCACTTTTGCAGAAGCTTGTCACCAGCTTCTGGCGTGGTTTGCAAGCTTTGCAGTGCGTGTTCTTTGGGAAAGGACACATCTCTTCACAGGCCTCCCGGCTCTCAAAGTTGTTCTCATTGCCTCCACACCCACCATAGATGAAGGACTGGCACTGTTTCGTCAAGCTGTTGTAGGCCCATCGGGGCTCATAGGCTTTGCAGTGGCCTTGGAGGGCTGGCAGGTTGCAGATGTTGATGGGGCCGTTCATGCACGTTAACATACAGTTCTCGTAGGTCTCAAAGTGGTTGAGGTTGCTGTTACAGTTCCCATAGATGAAAGTAAAGCAGTTGTTTTTCTTTGCATCATAGTACCACCTGGTCTGCTCTTCCCCACAGTCTTCGCTGTCCGGTTGCTTCAGGCACTCATCAGTTGGAAAATGTGTTTTGTTTTGGGAAGCTTCTTTGGATGTGGGTTCCCCTTTGATGACTGACAAAGGGAAATCAGCCCTGAGAAGGCCACCGCTGTTCTGGGCAGTGCAGGTGTAGATGCCAGCATCTTGGAGCTGGGTGTTGTAGATGACCAGCTGGGCGATGTTGGTGACCACAACGTTCCCTCTGACGTGATTTGGTTTCATGATGACTTTGTCTTTCCCATCGACCTGCTTCTCCCATGTGATTTCTGGCTTGGGTCTCCCTGTAACGTCACAGAGGAAGCTGACAGTCTCTCCCACATACACAGACTGATGGATGGGGTTGTTCACCAGAGCAGGGGGCAAGATGTCAACGACTGTTGTCTCGGAATAGGCAGTAGTAGGGCGAGCTGTTGTTTCTGGTGGGATAGGGCTGGTGTTTGGCCAGGTAAGATGGTACCTACAGGTGACTACGTTCAGAGTAATGCCTTTGATGCAAGCTTCTGCATCCATGTAGCACTTGTTGTAGTAGGTGAGCCCATCAGAGGCACACGTGAAGCTCGGCTCCTTCTCACACCTATCCTTGCACTTGCAGACAGGTTGCCCATCCCAGATATCACACTCAGAGCCTTGCTGGATGCACATGAAACGGTCACAAGTTGCCTCCTTGGGCATTCCCACAGGCCCTTTTTTCCCCTTGACATCCATGTACCGAGCTGCCACACAACTCTTTGTTCCACAGACATTGGGGCAGCACTTCTCAAAGGTCTCACACTCCTGTGGGGAAAGAACACAGCCCAGTCATTACTGGGGGCAGAGCAAAGTCTTTTTTAGAGACCCAACAAGCAGGGAGCCCAGAAACTTCCAAGGTGTTAGCTCAGGGGACCTGGTCTGCCACAGGTATCTGTGGTCTGAAACCCTATCTCCTCAGTAATGAATAGAAACATCCCCCCAGCACCTCCTGAGTGGTTTCTAAACACACTGGGGTTTCTGAGTGCTTCAGGAGAAGACTTTTGAGGGGGAAAATGGATTTCTGTTTCTTAAACACTAACCTCATCATAATTCTTTCCTAGAGTCACATGGACTGCTCAACTACTGAACCAACAACCCCCCTTCTGCACTCTCCCAAATGCCTGAGGACAAGGCCTGAGAAACAAAAGCGGATGGAAAGTCTTATCATATGGCTGTAGGCAGTAATCCTTCTTATTTTCCACAGAAGTATGTAAAGTATTATTTGAATTCCCTGAGACTAACAGCCTACTCTTGGAGGTGAAACTGCCAAGGATTTGTAATTGTTCACATTGTAGAGGAAATAATAGAATATCTCAAAAGTAAGGAAATTCTTGCTCCAAAAATACTTTTTTCTATGGTATTTAGGAAAACAAACCCAAAACAGCTCATTATGGCTTCTCTGTCCTATTTTAGTCCTATTTTCAAATGCATCATCGCTCTTCTAGTGATTTATTACACCCCATCTCAGCTACAGTCAGCTCTAAATTGCAGTTAATTTTAGCAGAATTTTCATCTTCTGTGCAGAAAAGGTATTTGATACGTGTGATCACAGCTGCGGGGTTGATGTGGATTAAGGGACCATGAACACTGGTACCATGCACCCAACGGGGCACACTTCCACCCTGTGTTAAACCCCTACAACCCCCCTGAAACCCAGCGGCTTTCTCCGTAAGTGAGAACAAAATGTTTCTTAAGCTACCAAACCAAAAGCTTCCCCTGAGTCCAGTGTCCTTTCCTTATTGGGAAAAAGATGACCTAATAACATAACTCTTTCCCCATTTCCAGCTGCACATTACTGGGTTTCAGAAGCAGAGTTAGAAACCAGAGTGGGTAATGTTTTCAGCTGAGGTTGAGGAGCGTGGCTCTTTAGAGTCCTTGGTGCTCACAGACCACTCACTCCAGGCAAGTATTTTTCAACAGTGGCTTCTGGCTTTCAGTTTTTGACCGGTCAATTATTAAAACATCGTCCCCTGCTCCTACTGCTGGGGTTTTGCAAGTGGTTTTATATTCAGTGCTGCACCTGGTAGCTGGAACAGAGGAGGCTTATTTGGGAATGGTGAAAGTAAAAAGAGCACCTTCATTCGTAACACATGGGATCCATCTGAGCAAATGTCTTTGTTTACTTCATGGCCAGCATTTTTCTCTATCTTTTTTTTCTCCTTCACTCTTTTTAGCATTGCAAAACCAACCCAAGGACTTTTTTGAGCATGGTACACGTTGCTGGAGCTTTGCTGTTGGACATGATGTAAGAGGCAGGATGAGCAGGTATTTTCAGATGCCAGCTTGAGCTGGCAGTGCTGACAGGTTGAAAAATGAATTCGGGGGTTGTAAGCTGAGCACATTTTGAGCTGGGAGCATCACAGAGAACATCTGCCTGGTCATTTTAACCGTGCCCCTGTTTTGCACTCCAAGCACGCTTTGTGTTTCAAGTGCAGCAAAGCCTGATGATTTACATGTTAAATCAAACCGTTTCATTCAGGATTCCTCCCAGGAGTATAAAGCACTGATGATGGCCACCAACAACAAAGAGCGTGGTGACACTGCTGAAATACCATGGATTGGCCTCAGGGCACGCTGAGTTCTGGAGTATCAAATTCAGACCCTTCTTTTGACAAGAAAGCCAGGAAAATGATCAAACAGAGCGAGCACTGTACCCACATCAGCACAAGTGACAGCAGCCACACGCCTTCCCACCTAACTGATATCTCATCAAACCTTTGCTATTTTATACAGATCACGGGTCAATTAAATACATGCACTGTTTGCATGGAGTCCTGCACGGTGCCGGCACCTTCCCAGCGGGAACAACCCTTCCCACTGGGTGCAAAGAGCCCACCACCAAACCCCATCGCCCGCGCCACGGAGGTAGAAACGTGCATCACTCACCAGATCAGCTTCGCACTCCCTCTTGCAAGTGCTCTGCGCATCTACCCAGAGGTTGGGGTTCATGTCATTGGGGCATATCCCAGCGTGGGAATACCGGATCGGAGGTAGAGCTCTCCCTTTCAGAGAGACCTCCAGAAGCAAGAGGACACTGCTCTTTCCCAGCAAGATCCACATCCACCGAGTGAACAGCACCACCAACATCTCAGAACTTCTCCAGGGCAATGGCAGGGACTGAGCTGGAAGTAGTTCTTGTCTGCCTGGGGCTGCTTTGTTTTGTTTGTAAGCCTTAAAGTTTCGAGGAACCCAAATGCACTTGACTTCGGTGAAAACTTCAGCAAGCTCCTTCGCTGCCTCTGCTGATAGCACAGTGTGGTCTGGACCTCATTGGATTAAAGGTCCTAGGAAGTTACCCCCTCATTTTAAGAGAAACGCTAATAGTCTGAGCAGAGTTAGCTCTATTTATACCCTGCCTCTGTTAACAAGTCAGAAAAAGTAAACTTGATTTCTTTGACAGGCACACGCTTCCTATGTCCTGGTGGCAGTCAGACAGATTTGTTGCAAGAAAAAAAAGCTGGAAAGAGTTCAAAAGGCTGGAACTGGCATGGTGGGACCCCTGCATGTTTCTGAATGCAGGGAGGCCTTCTTAACCCCTTTAGACCTAAAGTACTTCCCTATGCTAAGAATGGCATTTACTTCTGAAAGAGTACTTGTCTAAATAACACGGACCCGCGGGCAGGGGATTTCCCCACGGCGAGGGGCTACACAATCACTTGCTAAAAGGAACAAGTAATAGGATTGAAGCAATTAAAGCTCGAATATCGTATTTTAACAAAGGCAGTGGGGAAGAAATAACTTATTTAAACTTAGGAGCGACAAAGCTGTTGTGTCTTCGCTGCTTCTCCCGGGGCTCCTCCGGGCTTTTCTGCTTCTCTTTGGTGGGGAAGATTTCCAGGATGCCGAGTTTACTGCTGCCCTCCGAGGCCGCCAGCAAGATGTTAAAAGTGTCCCTGAATTCCTCCCCATTTCCTGACAGCCAGATCCCATTGTACAGTGCATTGCTGACCCCTTTAACAGCAACGACAAAAAAATAGTACAAGTTCAACTCTATGGAAACCTGCATAAAGGAATGTACAGCATTTTTGCATTGGGGGGCGGGGGGGAAATGCAGTCAAGCTGAGTTCCTCGGTCCCTGATTATTACAGCAAGGGGCTGATCCTGCTCGTGCTGAACACGTGCCAAAAGCCAGGGACAAGCGGCAGAAGCCAGAGGCGCTCAGCACCTTCCAGGATTAGAGCCTTTGGGCTGAGCTCTGGGCTGGCTCGGATGGATCCTGCATGGTGCTAAGAGCCAGGTGAGTTTGCATCCCACGTGGGGGTACAGCGGGGCCAGATCAGCAGCGCTGTGCTCTGGGAGGAGGCGAGTTTGTGCCCCATGCCCAGTGCCGCAAAGCCAACAGACCCGGGTGCAATCAACCCCTTCAGCAGAGCTTTTCTGTTGTGTTTATTAAAGTGGGGCTGGGTTCACAGCTGGGCCTGCTCCTAATTCTCCCCTCAGTGATGATGGCTTCCAACCAGTACAACCAGAATGAACTGGGCTACATGCAGGCCCTGGGGCCACGGGGCTTCTGCTGCTCCCCAAAGCACAGCAACTGCTGGTGTTTCCCAAGGATCACCTAGGAAAAGAAAGGAAAAGAGCCTGGATCCAGCCTGCCCTTGGCTGTGGCATTACTGTGGCAACCCAGGCTTGTAGAGCAGTTCTGTGGCGGTTCTGATTTGTGTGGCCGCATTAACCATAGGCACCGCATCTGAATTGCGTATGATGTGCAGGGAGTTTTCCAAAGGAGCTATTTATCAGGAGCGAAGTCACCCACCAGGCAGCAGCCTCTGCAGCTGATTTATTCTCTCTGAAACTTTAGAAACCTGCACGGCACTCGTACAAAGCAACATGTTTTATTCAGCACTTGTTTACAAAGCCAAGCGCAGCCCCTGTGATGCCTAAAAAAGCCAACCAAAAATGACACATTCCCAAGAGGTGCTTAAAATTCTTACAGCTCTATTAACAACAAAATCACATGTGTGAGAGGTTCTGTTGACTAAACAAAGACACTTTATGTTGTAAAACTGACTACAGATCAGCTTTGAAACCAGCTGTATGTGGGTCTCAAAGAGGGTGGGTATCCCGGGTGATGGGATGACCCCAGCAGCTGCTCTACATGCAGGGAATTTGCCCTCGGTCCATGGCTTTGCCGCCGTGTAGCTGTGGATGTCGTTTTTCCTCCCATATGGAGTCTTTTAGTCTTTAGTTTTACCTCCTTACCCACTGAGGAGAAGAGGTAAGGAGCTGGTGAGTCTGTGGTGCTTCTTGTGACAGAAAGCAAGCTTTGGCCATGTTAAGTGAGAGAAGCACCAGTGTGGACACACACTCCATGGGACTCCCTTCCAGGGAGTACAAAATAACAGTCTTATGTTTTCCCCCTTCCCAGACTAAGGATCCCTTGCCCAGAGGCCCATTTCAGCTGCGAGGGAGCAGAGTGAGTCTCTAAAGAGTCAGAAACTGGTTTGCATCAGATGGAGCAGTCTCTGCTTTGCTGTGTCCTCCTCCATCCACAGGGATATTCTCCACGGACAGGTAAGTCCCACTGCTGCTTTCTGCTTTCAGCTCCCAGGTATGGTGTTCAGTGTGTGACAGCCAGGATGGTGGAGCTCAGGAGGTGACAGGTTAGCTGGAAGGGAAGGGGCATGGGACACGCAACTCAGCTGATTTGTGTCCCTATTGCAGGTCAGTGGGGTCGTTCAAGGAAAGGCCATTTGAATGCCTGGGTTTGATGTGTTGTCACCCCAAACACTGGGCTAGTGCTTGGCGCAGCAGAGAGGGGCAAGGACATTCCATAGGAGCTTGGGAAAAAGGGCAAAGCAATTATCATTAATGACAATGATGGTTTTGTTGGGTCACTGTGCTATTAGAATGAGGCACAGGAAACCCGTGTTAACTGAGAAATCGTGTCTCAGCAGAACTTTTGCATAGGAAGCCTCTTAGGGAATCAAATCCTGGCCTAATCCAATGGGAACCGGACAGACACTGTGCCCCTCTGGCTCCCGTTGCTCCAGGAGCAGGGAGTGCTCAGCCCCATGAAGGATCAGGCCCTCGGCTGCTTGAGCACAGTCAGGAGAGAGGAAAACAGCGCCATAAATCTCACTGTGAGCAGGGGCACGGAGCTCCCGGAGTCAGAGGAGGCAGCGAGGACTCTGAATAACCCCCGACAGCCCCGTTCCTGCCAGCGCATCCCGGACACGCGGTTACCCAACCTGAGCGGGAGGGGACGCCGGCCCCAGGCTGCCCTCTGTTGTCCCAGCACAGCCAGCCACGCTCTGTCTGAAGCGCTCGGTATCTCCTGGGCTCCATTGAGAGCTGTTTTCTCGCCTGGTTTAAATGAGTTTAACCCCACTGACCCCCGTGGGTCTGACTGGGTACTCCAGAACAACACCAGTTAATGCCAGGTGTGAGCTGGGGGCTTTGTCAAGCTCCCTGGGCATAGTTTTTCTGCTCTTGTTTATAAAACACAGTGCATTTTTTCTGTAGTGTGAGACATAAAATAATCCTTATTCTCCATTTCTATGAACAAATCTATTATGAACATTGATTTTTGGCTTATCTTGTCTTCCTCATATCAGATACTGATGTGATAAAGAGCTTCCCAAATGAGTTCAAACCTTAGAAGAAACCCCACCACTCCCTCAAAATCCTCCTTTCTGATCAAGTTGTGGACCTGGAGCTGTTGGATGGGGAGCTGGGATCAGCTTTCTCTTCATCCCAGCTGGATAAACCTGAGCCCTGATGGCTCAAAGGAACAACCGAGATCTGCTCCCAGCAGTGGGGATACGGGATCTCTGACCATCCTGTGCTCCACAGATGTCCATCCAACACTACACCACATTCCTGAAAAGGCCTGCTAGGATGCCCAAGGGTCCTGGTTAGGGCTGTTGATCCAGAATTGGCTTAACTGCTGCTAGGTTTTGTACATCACAATTTCTTTGCCCTTTTTCTTACTTTTCCAAGCTCTCCTATAGGATGTCCCTGCCCTTCTCTTGCTGCACCAAGTGCTGACCCAGTGTGATCTCTTCTACTGGAGGAGGGAAATAGGATCCTCTGATGCACAGTGAACCTGGTACTAACTCCCTGCCCCTTCTCCCAAACAGGGCATTAAACCTGCCCTGCTGCAGGGACCCTGCTCCCTCAGGCAGCCCCAAGGACATGCTCTTCTTTAGCCCCATCATCATCATTCATGCTCTTTATGTGGCTCCTGGTCCATGCACAGATGCAAATGTAGTGTCTGAACAGAAAAGTACTTTAAAAAAGGCCCCTAATTCTGTCTCATTTAGGAAGTAGCGATGCTCCCCTCTGTGTGTAAAGCTTATTGCACTTAAAGCTGATAGCCAGACATTTGAGAGGGAGCCTCACTGCCAGATCCCTTTTGAAGCGCAGCTGCCAACTGCTTGCCTCAAGCAGGAACATTGCTTCCAAACCCACAAAGAAATCCAGATAATGCCTCAGGACCTCAGATTCAGCTTACTTTGGACTACAAAAGGCCAAGTTTTCCCCTTCAAGTGATGCCGCACTCCCACAAACCTTGGGAAAGCCTGCTCAGGGGATGGCCAGGAACCCAGGATGCCTGGATGCCTCCCCACATCCCTTAGAAGAGCGCACATGAGGCTGGCTGAGCGAGGAGGATTTTTGGCACCATGTGCTGCACCTCTGAACATCAAAGCAAAAGCAGAGGCGGCTGTGCTGGCCACCTGTGTTGGAAGCACACAAATATGAGTAGGGCTGATTTGGGCCAAAGCTATGCGATGGTAATGGTGTGCCTGGATCTTATCTTTGAGGCTCTTCATGCGCATAATTAGCAGTGGAAGCATATTTCAGTTTCCCCCTAGTGCAGATCTTTGTCTTGGCTCCCTGTAAGCGCCCATAACCAACAAACACTGGTTTTAACTTCTGAGATAACCCATCTGAGCAGGTAACAGTGTGCACGGACCGGCTCGGGGAGCCAGGGGTACACTGAGAGCAGTGATTGCTCACCACAATGAGCGGCTGTTTCAGTGCGTGCTGCCTTGTATGCAGATGCTCAGTAAGCAGAAGTTAATGTAGTTAGACAAAAAGGGTTCAATTTGGGGGGGGGGGAGAAATCAATAATATCAGGGGGTTTATTACAGGGTTATGGGCCACCTGCTAGACCCCATCATTAGGCAAGCGTGATGCTGTGCTTCGGTGAGGGCTGATGGCGCTGCGCTCAGACAGGGCTAGCGCCAGGATTATTATTTTATGCCTCAGCAGATGGCTTCTGCTCAGGGGTTTTATCTTTGAGTGCAGGCACACGACTACTCATCATTTGCTTTCTCTTGCTCTGCTAACATAAGCTGGGCAGGAAGCAATTGCCGGTTTGATGATGGTTCATTACTGCTAGGTTTATTCTGTCTGAAACAGAGCAGAGAGAGGCAAAGAGGGCACAAAGGAAGATAATCAACCAGTTAGCAGTGAGGTATGGGGAAAAGCTGGGCTTAGAAGCTTGTCTTTCACTGGCCCCTCTCTTTCTGTCTCTCTTTGGGCACCCCCATAGATGCTTTGGGGGTGCCATACAGCTGGTATCTTTGGACTGTCGAGAGTGCAAGGGTCAAATGCTGAGAGTGAGTTCACTCTGCCTTAGAGCAGGAGGGCCTCAGTCACTTCCCAAAGTCCCTTCCAGCCCTGTTCTCTGTCATCCTCAATGTGGAGTGAGACCTGCTCCATCCAAGCTTTGAGTTAAGGAAATCTGAGATCCGTGCTGCAACCTGGAACACTGAGAAACAGAAATCACAGCCACATTGCAGGGGCAGCACTGTTCATGTCAGTTATCTGCTTCCATGATGTACAGACTGGACAAGAGCACTGTCACCTGCTGAATATGAGGAGATCCATCCTGCACTGAGGCACGGCTGCACCAGAGAGGCTCAAGCACTTCACTTTGTTGCAGGTTTTACTAACTAGTAGTAAGTTTCGTGGCTACCTCAACTAACAGCACTTTAGGAAACTCTGGAACTCCAGCACCCATTCCAAGGCATGCAAGTGGAGATGTTCCCATGTCTTGCAGCAGCCATAGCATGAAACCTCATTGAACTGGTGCATTCGCTGCTGCTGTTTATGATTTTCACTTTTGATTCTTGGTTCCAGGTCAGCTTGAAGGAGGATAACAGCGAGGTGCAGCCCTGGCATGTGCTTAGGCCGAGTGCTCAGCACATCTTTCACCAGAGCCAGTGATGTTTCTCCGGGAACGTGAGTTAATTTGGCTCCACATGTAGGAGGCTAATGAGTATTATTAGACCCATTGCACAGATTTGACTTCAGTCTGCAAATGACCCTCTTTTAACCTCCCTTATTTGCTTTTAGGAATTTAAAGCAGGGAGGAAATCACTTACTGAGTGTCACGCAGCAGCAGCTGTGCAAGGCTGGAGCCCCCAGACCCTGCTGCCCACCCCGTGGGCACCATTTGCTTGTCAGAAAAGCTAGTTCAATATAGAAATGTCACGTTGCTTTTGTTTGTGATGTGATTCAGCTTATTAAACAGTAAGGTTTTAACCTGCTGTGCTAATTTAATTTAGCACAACCCCATCATCTTCCTTGAAAACCCAGTTCCTCCTGGTTTGTGCTGTAAGCCTAAACTGCCTGTGACTTCAGCATGAAGGTCCCATCTCACTGTCACTCTGAGCTGTTCCTTTTAGAAAGCTTATGAACCTATTGGTGGATGAGGTCTGAGCTGAGAGTTTGTCAGGTGAGATAAAGGTGAGATAAAAACTGCTGCACCATTGCCTGGATTTGTGCTTCATTGTGAGACTTTAGCAAACCGCTGAATCCATTGAAGTTTGAAGCCCTTGCTGTGGCTGGGAGCCTCTCCAGCTCCCAGCGACTGGGCTTTACATCAGGCAACAAGCCAAGGTTGTTGGCTTCTCCAGACAACCTGGAAGTGCCAGAGCTCCTCTGAGGGTTTGGTATCCAAAACTTCGCTATAAACAATAATTAATGTTCACAAAATGGAGCTATTTCCATTTCTGCACAATGCCATCAAATCCTTTTAGCGTCAGTTCTGTCTTCATGGAATTTAAATCTAAATTAGGACAAAATTCCTTTAACTGAAGAGTTATTGCCTTCGTTTGCCTTCTCTGGCTGTTAGTGGTCCCGGCTGCCACTCAGTGCATCCTCCAGCCATGCTCAGTGTGACCTCTGCCAGGAGCAGTCCCTACCTGGTAGCTTGGCCCTGTGTATCAGATAGAACACATCATATGGCCTGCACTGCTAGAACCTGGATGATGGCCATCAGAAAGGGTGAGTAAATCTCTTCTGGGCCACTGACACCCCACTCGACATGCCCAAAGGAGACTAAATGCATACGTGGCATTAACAGGGTGCTCCTCTCCTGGCATTCATTCAGCAGCAGATCTGAACACAGGCTGGAGGTGCAAGTGATGTCTACAAAGCAGTGATGATCTGCTTCCCTTGATCTTTCAGGTAGCAAGCCCCCCCTGCGTGCCCTGGTAATGGGATGTTTGTGTTCATTAGTGGCTCTTTTCGTTGTAGCTCTTTCTGATTTCAGCTAATTCAACACACGTTTGCATTTTGATCTTTTATTGTTTGCAGTGTGAAGAGAGCACCTGCAGCTTACACCACAGCATGGTTTACTGAGACGCAGCACTTTCTTATTCACAGCAGCCTGGTCCTCAATTGCCTGAGGTGATGGTCGCCAGCAGAGCCATCGCAGGTAACGTGGCAGAGATTCATGTGGTGTAATCGTTATCGTTTTCCCATGCCTCCAGGGCCTGCACGTTATCTACCCAATTGCCAGGATTGTGTTTTAATGACAGACGCAGCAGGCTCCTTTGAGCAGGGAGGTACAAATGGATGGGAGCTTCGTTAGAGGCAGCGTTTCAAACGTTCCGTAATGGCCTGATTTCTCCTCTATTGAAGTCGATGGTAAATATTCTGCTGATTTCAAAGAGGAGCGGGATGAGGTTACAGCCAACCACTCTTGGAAATCCCACCCAGCGCTTGGGTTTTGTTGACCTGAAGGCCAGTTCAGCAGCTCTGCTCCCACAAAGGAGCTTTCATGAGCCCGGTAAAAGCCTCTGCAGTGATTTTAGCCCTGGGTTCACATGGTAGCAGCATGTGAACGGTGGAAAATCTAGAGGACAATTCAACCCTCCCAGGTTCTGATTGCTCTTCTGCAGATGTGGGGCTGGCAATGCTCTGGCTCTCTCCTCTTTGACTGGGGGGAAGGTTAGGGCAATGGGATTCCTAATTAGCTCCTTTGGTGAAGGTACTTAGGTACTTAGGTACAGCCTTCACCTCTCTGAAGGGGACCATAAAGCTCAAAAGTGACATCACTTTGTCTCCTAAATCCCTGCTTCTTGCCATTGCCACAGAAGTGATGTGTGAGTGTGAGGTGTGATCTGCTGCAACCCCAAAACTGCCTGGAAACTGTACCTACAGCCATTTGTTTGTATGTCTTAAGCTGCAGCTTAAGCAGGACCCTTTCCAGCTCACACACACACAGTTCTTTTTTTAACTTTGCTGTGGCTTTAAGACTAATACCATTGCTGTTTCAGAACATATACTGGGTTTGGACTTTCTCAGCTCCTTCTCGGTTTCTTTAAGGAATCTGGCGTACCAATGGCCATGGAAAACCAGGTTAAGTGCACAGTAGAGGCTTTCATGGCCCCTAATCTTGATGACAAAATTATTTGAACAAACACTTCTTGTGTCACCAATATATATTATGTAAAACCTTGTGACTTTGATTATGTGTCTATAATACAGATTAGTCTGTTTGGGTGTTTGGTGCTGACCTCCAATAAGCTCCTAAAGTATTAGCAAGAATTTGCAAGTGACAGGCAGGCAGAGGTGCTGTTCTGCCTAATCCCATTCTCGAAACTCGGGCTATATATGTCTGAACAGTTTCTGTTGCTTTCCTTAAGGCACGGGGTTATTTCTTTCTCTGCCCCCACTGCCTTTGTCCTACTCTTCACTGCTTTGATGTATCACAAATGTTGGAAGATTGAGCTAACCTTATGGATCAGAGCCAGGAAGACAGCGAGAACAAATTTAGAATAGGAGGCAGAGAATGTACCAGCTGGGAGGTGATGCTGTCAATCTCCATGGAGACCTCTTTAGTTACAGCTTTGCTAATTACTCTGTTGAATTGTATAGCGTCTGGTTGAAAGCCCGTCCAAGTCAATGGGGAGTTTCTAATTGACTGCCTATGTCTCAGGACCATGAAGAGTGCACAGGGCACAGCCCCTAAGTTATGATTTGCATTTCTGGCTTTCTCCTTAACGGCCAAAACACATCCTCAGGAGAATCCAGATGCCTTGATCTGGTCTCCTGCATGGGGAGTCAGCTCCTGGGACAAGATCCACAGAAGCCTTTGGCTTCTAACACTAAGACAGACATTCCCTTAGGCCAGCTACATACATTTGCCCCATGTCCCCCGGATGAGCCTGTTTCATGGCTTGGAAGAGCCAAGTGAGGGACTGGAGGCACAGACAGAGAGGAATGCCTGGAGAAAAAGCAAAGGCAGCCCCTTGTATGCTCAGTTTTCTGGGTTAAGACATCTCTTAGCTCACAGGGGCCTGGGGACCCTCCCCACAGCTGCAACACAAACAGCAACAACCTTCAAGGGGAGAAGTTTGTATCCACGCAAAGTTTGCAGCTCAGGCTTGAAGTTTGAAGCCAAACTGGCTTTAGACACTAATCCACTGAACAATTTCCAGTTGTTATCAAAATCTATTGGACTTCTTAACCACGAGTCCCTGAGCTGATGTACCACCCCCCTCAGGTTCCAGTTCTCTGGCCTGTTTGTTCAGAAATCAGTCATTTGCCCTACAAATAGGAACAATGTTAAATTAACAAATGGAAATCAGCCACACACCTGATGTCTGAAGGGATTTGGCTGCAGATAACCATGCCCCCAAATAGCAATGCCATTTTCCAACCGCCCCCCCCCACATCAAATCTCACTTCCTCCTGCATCTGTGTGCATGTGTATGTGCACACCTACTAAGAAATCCCTTTCTTAGGCACTCAGCTCCCCAATGAGCCCCCATGGGATACTCAGCAGGGCTGAAAATACATGGGATAGCTGTTTGCTCCGTGATTCAGGGATGCTCCAGGTGGCTCAGACCTGTCCTAAATCCCAGCTCCCTTCACCACTCTGAGCACTGCAATTCCTGACTGGTGATTTGGTGAGAAGAGCTGTGATTTCAGGTCAAAAGAAAGATGACCGATGAGTTCTCTGCAGCTTTGCAGTGGAAGGATCTATTTATCTCATCAAGAACAAGAGAAGCTCTGGTAGAGCTCCAGCCACCCTGCCTCAGGTGCTCATCTTGCCTGGCAATAGAGAGCTGGGAATTATGGGGTTCAAAGCTCCTGCGTTACCTTTGGCTCCCCTAACAGCAGGCAGGACACAGCAGGCATCCCAGAGGATGACTTGTCTGTGCTATTCACCCAGGATGACGTGTACCAGCCTCCGTGCTGCACGTTTTGTTCCATAGGCATGAAGCGAGCGTTGGGTGACGCAGGCTCAGACTTGATACCGTGGAGCTTCAAACTGAACCTAATTCACCTACAGACTCTCACACGGGGGGACTTCCATGGGGCCAGCACAAAACCTGGTGTAATATAAATCAGTTCTCCCTTGTGACTTTGCCTTCCCCCTTTGAGATCATCCTCTCCGCTTTTACACGCTCATTTGAAGGCCCGAAATGAGCAGCATAAATGAGTTTACATCTAGGTGAATATTTAGCTTGACTTTTAATTCAGTCCATCTTTATTCTTCACCAGTCCTGCCATTTCCCTGAGCCTTAATGCCATAACAGCTTTAAATCTCTCTCTGTCTGCACATGAAGTATAATGTTTAAGGCTCTGACTGTCCCTACATCTTATTTCTCATACCCTTACACAAGTGCAGGGTTGGTTGAAATTACCAGAAGTGTTATTTTGGTGGGTTGGGTGAGGACTGGGTGCTTCAGTTTGATTGTAGCACTGTGTAACTGGGGATGAAGCCTTTTAAAAGCTGTTTAATAATAGTTTTCAGTGACTGAGAACTTGGTTAAAGGAGCTGGGGAATGAAACCTGAAATGCAAAGAGAGTGGCAAATTTCATCAGCCTGAAAAAACAGGAGCGAAGAGCAAGCACAGACCAGGGTTTCTCCAAAAAAGGAGAAAAGAACCAATGCCGAGGTTCAGTCGCAGCCAGAAGCTTGCAGAAAGACAGATATTAAAACTAAACCAATACAGTCTGGGACACTTGCTCTGAGGACAAAGAATGGCCCAGCTATTCCTTGTGGTTGCTTCAGGCAGCAGCAGGATGTCCTCCAGGCATGGCTCTATGCTGTCAGGCATGCCCAGTGCTCCCAGTGATGCCCAGTGGATGTGGTTCCCCCTCGGTGCTGAGGGTACAGGGAGCTCCTGTAAATGCACCATGTAAATCACAAAGCAAACACACCAGCACTGATCTGAGCTCCACACAAACTCTGGCTGTGGCTCAGAGCTCGGCGTGCTCCTACTGAAGGCCAAGGGAGGCAAAGGGACTGCAGCCGTAAGCACGCAGCACTGGGTGTGATCCCCAGCATCTTCCAAAGGGAATGGCCCTGTACCAGCACCTGTAATGCATCTGCATCCACACAGCCCATGCTCTTGGTAGGGTGATGTATCCACATTGTGCCCTACACAGGTACAGGCATCACAGGGGCACAAACCCAGCAGCCATATGGGAAAGGGAAGGAGCAGGGAAAGAACACGTCCTTGGTTTTGCTTGGGTTTGGTGCGTGCAACAGGTCTGAGGCACAAGCAGGAAGGCTGATGGCGGCAGCGGGGAGTTTGAGTCAAGTGAACTCGCTGCTAATCCTCTTCTACACAGCCTTTCTTGCGGAGGAAATCTTATGACTGCAGGGAGAAGTACATTGTGTAACCAAGCAATGGTGAACCCGAGGTGCATTTAACACGGCTTGGCACGAGCACGACACAGTGGGATACTCATCCCGAGAGAGCGTGAGAGAGACCACCTCAGTGCATCACCCGCCGCCTTCGAGTCCTTAAAAGCCCTGGTGCGGCCTTGGGAAAGGAGCCTAAAATAGAGGGGAAAGAGAGCCTAAAGAAATGGAGGGGAAAAAGGCAAAAAAAACCCCATAACCCTGCAGAAACCAGCTCATTGCACAGGGCTTCCCCGCGCCTGTGCTTGCAACACTGCATAATGTGGCTTTGAGCGCGCAGGGCTTTGGAACCCGCAGGATCAGAGCTGTGCAATGGATCCACGCTATGGCTATGCTCAGACAAATTTAAGGGCGTTTTGCACTCGCGGCACGGAGCCGCGCTCGGGGCTCCTCTCGCTGTTCCGCGCTGACATCTAGCGGCACAGCGCAGTTGTGCCGGTGCACGGCGGCCGGGGTTGATGTTTTCACCCTCCTGCTCCTAAATAGCTTTTCCGCAGTGGTCTCGCAGATGGCACCGCTGGAAGAGGCTGTTTTGCCACTGTATCCTATTGGGTTTTGCGAGATTTAAGAAGCTGAGATTTAAAGCCTTATGGTGTGCAAAAGTGTTCCGTGTCCTATAACGTATCGCCAGGTCTGCACGTTGGTACGCCTTTGCTTTTACAAAAGGGATCATGGGTTAAACAGTGTGATCATTAAAGACGGTTTTACTGAGAGTTAAAGAGATGTAGGTCACAACAGTGCCCAGCTGCAGGCCGGCCTGCCTTGTCCCTGGCTTTGCAGTTGTCCCTGGGTAAATCTTGCTTGCAAACCATTCCCTATGTCGGGAATCAACCTGGTTCTCATGGCACTGGTTGTGTCCTTGGGTACGAGCGGGGCAAGGCTTTTGCTCAGGCTGTTGTGTGAGACCAACAGCGTGTGATCGGTGTTAGAAACCGCCACTGAGTGACCGTGCGGCCTCTGCCATAGCGACATGCCTGAGTGTGAGGTGTCCCTGCCCATGGCAGGGGGTTGGAACTGAATGATCTTAAGGTCCCTTCCAACCCAAACCATTCTATGATTCTATGCAGGATGTGACCACTGCTTGTGTGCACCCTTGTGTTCGGAGGGAGGGCGGTTGCAGGGATGCTGGGCACTCACTTGTGGAAACAGAGGCTTGCAGGGCTCAGCTCTCCCAGCGAGTTAAAAGGAAGATGTTAGCTCTCTTTTACTGGGCTTTGAAGCTTCATTTGTAGTGATGGATAATCAGCAGCTGTTTGGACGGGTATGGTCTTCCCCTAACTGCCACTGCCGTGGTTCAAAGTGATGGCATCCCAAGCCCTAACTTAACCAGTATGTTAAAACCAGTGCCGCTAATGAGGAAAGCAACGCACTACAAGGCAAAACCCACCCAGCTTAGCGCCGATTTCTCATTGGTGGCAGACACCGGTGCCAAAATAGAAACCCTTCGGTGAAACACGAGCTCCCCAGCACCTGCCGCACGGGTTTAATCAGGAACGGGGCACCCGATGGGTCCCGCTGCCAGCCCAAGGCTTTGAGCCCACCCGCGGGGTCCCGGCCGCGGTGGCCGCACCAGGGTGAGGGGGCTTGAAGCCAGGAGCCGGGCTCCGCTGGTTATAAAGGCCCCGAGGAGGGCCGTGAGCGGCGATGCTCCGCTCGCTGCCCCGCTGCCCGGCACCGCCTCACGCCGCCGCTCGGGCTCGGAGCCCCCCCGCCGCGGCCCGGCCCGGCCCGGCCCCGGAGGCAAGATGGCGGCGGCCAGAGCGCTGGGCCAGGGCGGCGGGCGGCGGGGCGGGCTGGGCCCGGCGGCGCGGAGCTAAGGAGGCCGCCCGGCCCTCCGCCGCCTCCTGACGGGCTCCGGCGGCTCCGAGCGGGGCCGGGTGTGTGCCGGGCCCGGCTATGAGCGGCGCGGCGGAGGCGCGGGAGCAGGAGGAGCGGCTGCGGGAGGCGGCGGCGCTGGGAGATGCGGCGGAGGTGCAGCGGCTGCTGCGGGCGGGCGCGGACATCAACGCCCGCAACGAGATCAACGGCTGGTGAGGGGCGGCGGGGCGCGGGCTGCCGGCGGGGTTTGGGCCGGTGTTGGGCTCCGCACGGGGCTGGACACCCCCGGTCGGGCACGGGAAGCTCCGTGTCCGAGACGGGAGCTTCGGTGTCCGAGTTGTGCTGTTGACAGAAAAGGAAACGCTTATCTCGGGAGGCTTTGAGGTTTACGGCCAAAGAGGATCACGGTGAAGGGAGGGCAGTGTCCTTCCCCCGGCCGCCACAGCCCTGCTCGAGGACCTCGCGTAAAGTTGCTCATGGCACCTGAAGGGAGGATGAAGTGAGGTGGGGGCGGGCTCTGCTCCCAAGGAACAAGGGATGGGACAAGAGGAAACGGCCTCAAGCTGCACCAGGGCAGGTTTAGATGGAG
>WYDI02027783.1:0-49107 GCA_009867235.2 Psittacus erithacus
TCTCTTTTCCTTGCAGGTATTTGTAGCAACTCTTTTGAAATTAAAGCTTTTCTAGCAAGTGTAAGTGTGGTGAGGTTATTCCTGATAATAAGAAGTAATGAACTGTAGTTTTACAAAAATCACAACAGGGTTAAGTAATTTTAGCATTTGTCCTGCAGATTTTTGTAGTTTTAAAACCAAATTCTGCTTTCCCACCAAGGTATTTGTCTTTGTTTGTTAACACAAACACAACTTGGGCATTTGACTAACTATGGCTGTGGAAAGGCTGAATTTTAAGAGAATTTAGAGGCATAATGCAGAAATCATACATTATGCTCTAAGGTAGGTCAGTTGCTATGTTCTAGCTTGTAAGGCCAGTTGTACCAACAGGCTCAAAACATTTCTGAAAGTAGTGACTTACTTATTTTACACCCTAAAACATTACTAAAAAATGATTTTGTTGATGCTGGTTAGGAACACTGCCACAGTATGGACACAAGTTCAGCTGTATTAATGCATTCTGAGGGTGAATGCTTCCTCCTTGGGTTTCATTTGAGACCTGGGAGCTCTCCCCCAGGCTTTAGTACAAGGTTACAGGTCTGGAATTGCCATTGGGAAGCTGAAGTTTTAGGCAAAACTTTACTTTTCAAGGTCCTGAGGCTCTAGCTGACCTTTTAAAGGATGGGGATGCAGAGTTATCTTGTGTGTATAGAGAGCATGTATGTAATGTGCTGAAGTTATTAATATCAAACGGTATAGATGAAGAACTTCAAAAAGTGGGTTCTTTCTCAGAAGTAACCTAGCTGTCTGGTTTTAATGTTGTTCAGCAGGAACTGAAGGAGGAAAGGTAAAAACCCTTAATCTGAGATATTTCTGAGCAGACACGGTCTTATCTAATAACAACACTGAACATATGTTTTTTTTCTGAGGCAGATTTCTGCTGTGAAAGCCTAATAGGGTTTTTTTTTTCCTTCCTTCAAAGTAAATATGTGCTCAGGAAGAAGTAATAAGAGCTTAGACTGTAGGGAGCCTGCTGAATATTAGCAAATTTAGTACTCCAAGGATGAAAACTTTGTTCTGGTCTGTTTGGGGAGTTTGAAATCAAAGCACAAACTGTGACAATTGTATGTTGCATGTATGTGTGAAGTTTAGAACGTATATATTCATAGGTTCCCTTTCTTTCCCCCTCCCCCTTTTAACATGTAGATTTATGAGGAATCAAAGATGAACTTGGAGCAGGAGAGGCCTTTTGTCTGCAGCGCCCCAGGCTGCTCACAGGTGAGTGGAGTCAGCGGTGATATTAATTGAGTCCTCAGCACTAGCTCTGGCTTGTATAATGCCTCCTGATATATTAACACGTCTAATAATAATGTGTGTGTTGGGTTTTTTTTTCAAGTCTTCACCCTTTCTCCTCCCCCCTGTTCCCTCCTTTACCCCACAAGATATTATTACAAAATATTTAAAGCAAATAGAACATATAGATAGTCAAAAGTGAGTTGGTAGAAGCGCTTCTCCAGCTGCCTCTGTGCCTTCCCTCATCCTCAGGCCTAATGTTTCAGGACAGGTATTGCAAATTATTTTAGTGGCTAGCAAGAGGGCAAGAGAGGACACACTAGATAGGGCACATTTGTTTGTCTTCTGCTTAGATGTATGATGGAATACACTGTGTTTCTTATTGGATATGGTAACCCTCATGCTTTTTCTTTTTTTGTTTGTTTAAATACTTAAATACAATTTCTTATTAGCCTTTTTGGTTTTTTCTTTCTGACATCTCCCTACAAAATATTCTGTATAGAAAATGCAGCCTGTAGATAAATTCCTCCCCAGCATGTACATTTGGGATTCCTGTTGACTGCTGATCTGCCATGTGTCTCCGAGGCTATAATCTGAATTGTAACAGTAGATGTTTAATGATCTTAAAAACCTGAATTGACAAGGATTTACCTGCTAAGATTTTGAATTGGGATTTGTGTGTTGTTTCAATGATTTTGCAGTGGTGAGGGAAGTTTCCCCCCTGCAGCGATGAAGGAAGTTCTACATGTGGCACTTCTCTCCCTAATTCAGATAAGTTTGTGAGTAAAATCTTCAGGCAAGGGCTTCTTTTGGGCTCTTGCCACAGGCTTCCTGTTTTCATCTGATTCAAATGATTTAGCCTACCCATTTCCCAGAGCTCTCCTCTCATAATGAGGGCAATATTTCCCTGCTTTAAATGTATGTTGGGAGTTTTCATTTGGCTCATGTTTTTACAAGACTTTAGGTTCTTCTGGTGGAATTATGGGTGACTGTTACTGGAGTGTAGATCCTGATTTTGCCAAGAGCTGAAATAAGGAAAGGGAGAAGCCTGAGATCTGGTTAGCAACTGGCTGAGAAGCTTTACATTAGAGTGCATCTTTTGGACTGTCCTTTCGATTGAGGATTTGTGACTTCAGATCTCCACATGCAGAATGAAACTTTCACCATTCTGTCACAGGGGTAGAATAAAAGTATCTGAGTTTTATAGTCAAGTTTTCTTTACCTTTTTGTTGAATCTTAAACCAAACTTCCACTCACATCAGTGGTCTTCAGTGTTTTCATGTCAGCTATTAGTTAATTTCCTCTGTGGAGGAGAAGCTGATCCAAGCAAGTTCACTGGTCAGAAAGGAGGTATGGTTGTATGCTGGTACAATTTGGAGAGAAAAGATGTGTAGGTGAAAATGATTAATTTCTCATTTCAAAACATGACCTCTGTTTTTTGTAAATGAGGACTTGACAGAAGTGCACACTGTAGTGCTGCTATCCAGGTAAGCTGTCTGGGGACTGGCTTCTCTATCAGTGCAGATGTGTATTGAGGGCTGAGGGAGCTGACCTTCTGCATAAGGGAGAAAGTAGACTTGAAGAAAAGAGAGGAGTCTGAGCTAGAGGAGCAGCTTCTCTTCAGTTGCCCCGTGCCGTCTTTTAAGCTGGCTGATTTCACCCTGAAGACAGTGCGTGGCATCTGTGAAGGAAAAATCCATTTCCACAAGAACAAAACATGGGTATTTTTTTCCCCTCACAATTTCATTGAGCAAGGTGTTTCACATATTCCTTTTGTTCTTAACATGAATTTCTAGTGCTGCATTTCTTCCAGATGAGTAAGCAATGAACCAGGATTTCACAGTGAGGAAAAGGTCTTTGGGATTTTTTTTTTTCCAGAGCATTCATTCCCATTATTTATGCTGCTTTGTCTATGGGCTTAGAGAGATTTTCAGAAGGTGTAACATACTGCAACTATTTATTCTATAGCCACAAGCAAAGTCACTGAGCCAAGAACATACTGTGTTGAAAACATTAATTCACTTTAACTCTGTTATTGCCAGTTTTCTGCAGTCTCCCGTGTACCTGTTGCTTTAAAAAGTTGCTTTTAATATTTTTTTTCCTCAAGCTTTGGTGATACAATTTTTGGCCTTTTGCTACTACTGAAATAACCTTGCTAAAAGTGTTACGGAGCAGAGGTTTGTGTATGTACCTCCTGGTGAAGGAAACCTAACAGAACTAGTCTGCTCCTTGAGCCCAAGTGCTTGAATATTTATTCAAGCTTGTCTCTGTGTTATTCAAAAGCAGCTATTTGTTGTTATCAGACTGTAAAAAAAACTTAGCACACTGGTTAGGTTCTTGCAAAGCGCATCTCCTCACCTTCTCTGCTTGACAAAGGAAAAGAATTTCATTTAGTATTATAAAGGGTCATAAATAGTTGTTATGTCCTGAGCACCACTGCACTGCCACTTTGAATCAAATCAAAGTGTCAAAGGTTTCCAAAAGATGTATTTTGCCTAAATACTTTTGTGTAGGGAAAACCTGGCTTATTTGATTATTTTTATTGCTGTTCAGCAGCTACAGATTGCAGAAAGACACAAAAGCAGAAAAATCCAGTAAAGTGATTTAAGATATGCTGCATTACTTTGCTTTTGCCGTGGGCTAAAAGCATACACAACAGCAGTTATCGCAGATCCTCAGGCACGTGGTAACTTGTGAGGCTGCAGTAGCTGGAGTGGGTGTCTGAGACCCTTAGAATCCAAAACTTGGTCAACAACCTTTTCAGGCAAATGCATGACACCTTGCAGTTTGCAACCCCATAAAGCACTGCAGCAAATAAATTTCTAAGTAGAGTACAGTGATTTGTTACTCATACTCACTTGCATTTTCAAATACTCTGTTCCTGGTGCCATTTGGACACATTTCTAGCTGGATACATTTCTTTCTCTCTCTCATTTTTAAATTCTATCCAATGCCAAAAGTTTATTAGAGAATTAAATTCTTCTTTGTTTTTTTCCTTTTTTTTCTCTCTTCCTCTCTCTCTCTCTCTGTTTGCCTGACAGCGTTTTCCAACAGAGGATCATCTGATGATTCACAGGCACAAACATGAAATGACTTTGAAGTTTCCTTCAATAAAAACAGATAATATGTTATCAGGTAAGAAGACATGAATTCAAGAGTCAAGATAACTATTCAGATGATGTTGAAAGCATGACTCCTACTGGAAAGCTACTGGCAAAATACCTCCAAGATTGGTTCTAAAAAGCCCCAGCTCCAATTAAGTAACAAGTAGAGATGGAATAAACTAGAATGCCTATCTCTGAACAAAAAGACAGTTGCCATTCTTATGTCTTCCCACAGGTTTGGCATGAGAGGGAGAGAATTCTCATTGCTGAACCTCAGCCATGCTGGCAGCTCTATCGCTGACTCCCGTGTCAACATGCCAGTGAAATATAGGCACTTAAGTGCATGTCACCTGGGAGCCCAGCAGTGAGCGTGTTAATGAAGTGCATTTGTACTGCTCCTACAAGACTAGCTACTTAAGTTTGACAGGCTCACTTCAGCAACAGTAATAGGCCACATCATATGAGCCACCTTTATTGCGGCTTAAGACCTGCCCACTGTAAATACCCATAACCAGAAAGGTTAACCAGTGGGTAATATCCAGTACTTTTCCCCTAAAGGTAACTAACTCTCTCTGCACTTCCCTCATTATGCACAGAGGTTATTTGGTACTATGTGCAATTACATCCTTTAGTTTCTTATGTAGACTTTTCTTATATAGTCTTTTCGTGCTCTTTTCTGAGTAACCACACATCGGTGGCTTGCTGGCATTCAGAAAGTGCTGGGGAAAGAAAAGCTAGCCTTAATCTTACTGCTTCTCTCCTCTCCTATTCCTTTTCCTGTTGTATATTCTTTGGGCTATAGTAATGTATTATTAAGAATAATATCACTGGGATTTTTCGGGTTTCAGAGTAATTGTAGAAAAAACGTATGATGCAAATGTATGTGTGTATGTTAACCAGTGTTTGATATTTACCTTTTGAAATGGGCTTCCTCATGGTAAATTGTGCCATTTTAAGTGCAAATACATGATGGTGAGAAGGTCTTCAGCAGACTAAAACTTTTATGGATAAACAACTTCCATTTTAGCTGAAATAATAATTGTGTATCAATGGCTTGTGCATACTTGATTTGGTTTTGTGGTTTTGTTTTTTTTTTAATTGGGACTTTGGGGACCACTGAGAAATCAAACAGACCTTGTCCCAAATAGAATTTATTTCTCTCTTACACTTGTAAATGCCATAGTGGACTAAGTTTAGAAAAGGACAGTACACAGCACATTGAAGAGTAGGGCTTGTAAAGTGCCTGCATGCCAGCTATGCCCACAGAATCCTGTGTTTGCAAGCACGGTGAGAAAATGCTGCTCTTGCACTTGGCCATGTCCTCTGGCAGTGAAACTGCTTGAGGACATCAATGCTGTGGGCACATTCACCCTGTGAAAGTGCTGGCTTTTGTTACAGCTTTCTGTTTGGCAAGACTTTTGCTCGAGGGTAGTTTCTAAGGAGTATATTCTGTCATCAAGAGTCCCCTGGGTAGAGTAGCTGTGTTTATGTTTGACAACTTCTATGATTTAGCTGTTCTGCTCATTCCAATGGGTTGCTTTCCCAGGCAAAAGACTTTGACTGGCTTCTGCCACTACGGCCATTACTGGAGTCCCAAGACCCAGAGTTAACTAACTAAGTATAAAGAAATGCAGAATTTTGTGGCCAGAAAGGCTCCAAGATTGCTTCTGACAGGTGTATTCTTTATGCTTTGCGCATGACAATCCTCTGTAGTAATAAGAGAGTAAAAAGCTGCAAGTACGTCTGACTGGCAAGCTGGTATCGCCATGCATTGATTTCTCTTCCTGTGTTTTTTTTGTGGATTTGTTTGGCATTTTGCAATCCTTAGTTTGGAAGCATCATAGATCATCTGCTCTCTGCAGGGAGACATTGAAAAATAGTTGTTTCATTACCCACTGAAACCCTGGGGAAATCTAAATACCTTAAAGTTTAAGATGTTTTATTCTTGGATTTCATAATGAAAAATTAATGATATATGGGGAAAAGAGACAGACTTTTCACTTAGACATTTGTCTTCATGTCTTCCTTCTTTTTTTTTGCATTTTTGCTTATTTGACTTTTTTATATCTTTTTTATTTTTTCTGTCATCAGTAGGTTCAAAGAATTGCAGCAGCAATTGCCCTGTAACAAACCAGGTGCTGTGTTAGCGTGGTGTTTTTTAACCTTCTTTTTGTTAAGCTGCCTAGCAGCCAAACTTTTTTCTTTTCTCCAGTATGTTGCATACTATCTTTTAATGTGTTGTATTTTATCCTGTCATTATTAGTAATTATGCAAAATAATGGGCTGTATGCATTCAGATGACCATTAGAATTATCTACTCTGTTTCCAGTCTGGAGTCATCATAATATCAATAATATTTAACACACGCTAAGTATGTCTTCTATAAACTGTTATTGGAGGTAGGTGCTAAAACTGAGGGGCTGTTGATCTTGTACTAGCATCTTAGCAAATAAACAAAATATTACGTCAGAAGTAGGAACTCATTTCTTGTGTGAAAGCTGCACTGAGGTCTGAAATACCAATTTGTAAGTGAGAGGCAAAGTTACATTATATGTAAAGTTATATGTTAGGCAGGTGGGCTTAATGTTTAATAAACATGATTCTGTAACTTGATTGAAACTATTGGTGTTATGCTGCTTTATCAGGTATGTCTACCCAAGAGTTGCCTTGTTATCAAGTAGCTCCACTATATTTTCTTCTATTTTTTCATGCTGGCTGAAGAAGAATACGTTTTGTTATATCTGGTGACTCTAGAACTAATTCAGATACTCAGGTACATACATACACTAAATAGCTTTCTGTTCCCTGTATAAATGGAAGGGAAGTCTGCCAAAGGCATTTCATTAAAATGCAAGTGATTTTTTTATGGGATAATTTGACATTACTTTTTTCTCGTTTTTTTTCTCTTTTTTTTTTTTTTTAATTAATGTTATTTGTTCCTTCTTTGTGTATGTATTTTTTTTTCCTGTTAGAAAGTCTAGATATAAGTATGGATAGAGAGTCACTGATGGTTTCCATTTCCATCTTTCCTAGCCAAAAAAGAGCTGTTTCAGATAACACAGAGTATCTTCTGTAAGTTTTGCATGCTAGTCATCGTTGCAGGAAACTTTGTAGCTAGGTTGATGGCATAAATGTCATCTTATTTGCTGTTGTACTAACTGAACATTGCATTGCTTTGAAACTCTGTAATACGTTGTGTGTCAAAGCTTTTTTGTTTTAACACTGAAATAATGTGTTAATGCCTGTGGGACAGATTGTTCCTTCCAGGTAAGTACTAAAAGCCGCATGCAACTGAACTTTGGGAGCTGGGGATATTGGAATTCCTGTGGTATCAAATTTGGGAAGGGGTGATACCATACCATTGTTGGAGTGGGTGAAGTCCTTCCAAAACTGCTGCTAGCAGATGCAGAATTACCTAAAAAACCCCTTGTTTTCATGATACTATTTACTGAAATCCAAACCAATCTAGATTTTTGGTGGTAAAGCAGACAGTGGAGATGATAGAAACATCCCTCTTTAGATGAAAAAGTATATGTGCTGAAAGTAGTGCAAACGTATTACTTTTCCCAGGCAATGCTTGTGTCAGTGAGGTAACATACATAATCCTTAGCTTGCTAAATTTTTTCCTTCTTGTGGTTTACTCAGGGAGGTTTATCTAGGCATGGATTTTGTGGAATGCAAAATGATTGGATATAAGGACAAATAATTTTTTTTTGATTTCCTGTTTGCTTCTAAAATGCAACTGATCAGGTTCTGAGTGACCAGAAGACATTATGGATGTGCAGGACCTAGTATGTGTAGCCCCAGAAGAAGTCCAACCAGCACTTCAAACAGTGCATCTTTAAGCTCACTTGTAAGCCCCTGGGTGAGGGCAGTTCCACCAGGTACAACTAGGTGTACCTCTTATTCATCTCCTCTTCCATCACCTGCTTGAGGTGCTGTGACCCTGAGCTTCTCAGTGCACTTGGATAGTAACCTGTCAGATTAATGAATTCTCAGGGCATTCTTTTTTCCTTGTAACTGCTTGATGGGCAGCCCTGCAAATTTCAGTGCTAGCCCTATTACTCTGACTTTGTTTTCACTGTATGAAAGTATAACATGGGCAAGTATAGAACTTCAACAGAGCCCACAGCTGAACAAGCCAAATGCCTGTTATTACTGCACATCAGACTAAACTTTTCTTTTGAAAGATGAAGAATCAAGTTACACACCGTGGAGCTGTGCTGCTGGGTATCTTTTCCTGAATTGGAATTCCATTTTTATTTAAATCAAAGCTTGTTTCACATAACTGTCCTTTGGTTCTCCAGGGAGTTTTAGCTGGTATCATGCATTAAAGTTTTCATTTGTGCTTTGAGGGATTAGATTCTAGGACCTAAGCTAGTTTTACGAAATGCATTCTGGATGATTCAAATAAACTCTCTATATAGCAAGCTAATGTTGCATTTCCTGAGCTGTTGTTTTGAAAGCAATATATTGAGATAAATTGTCCTTTCTGAGGCTATTATGTCTGTAATTACACCCCCTCCTCTCCCCCAAGGAACTACAATGAACCCCCCATGCACCAGCAAGCATAATGAGTATGTAATGGAATCTTTTTACTTTACTGAAGACTTCAAGTTCCCCATTGCCTTACAGCATATATTTTTCAATGAGTCTAGAAAATCAGGCATCACTTCAGACATTGAGGACAGGTTCTCAGAGCAGTCAGCAGCCAAAATACAGTCAATATGTCAGGTTCTGGTCAGAATCTGATTGGTGAGTGCTTCTGAAATCCTCTCTTATATCTGCGCAGGTGAGATAATTTGATCTTGCTCTGGGGCTTTTATGTTATCCGTTTACACTATTGAGGTTTATCTAAAGTCAATGTTTCTTGCAGCCTTTCTGGACATGAATGTGCCATCAGAGAGGCCAATTATTCACCTAACTAATAGGCTGAAAGAATACATATTGCATAGTCTGAAGCTGGACAGGTTCTGTGTTGAATCTGGTGCTAAAGGCAAGATACATGTTAACTTCATAAGTAATTGTCAGATGAGACAGTTTCACTTGTGAAGTGACAGTTGATAAAGGTGGATGCTTCAAAGCATAGTAGCAGCTGGGGATGGAAGGATTTTTACATGTTGAAGTACAGGACTGGGTTGGAATGGCTGGTCAGTATAACAGCCAGATACCTAGGGTTAACCCAGACAGACCTTTATCCCAAGCTGCCTAGTCCAAAATGCAGCTTGTGACATTAAAAGTACTGGGTTGTAATGGTAACAGTGTGCCTGCAGGGCAGCTTCTTACAGTAATGTGTGTCCTCAGCAGGAATGCTGAGAGTGGTGCTAGGTCTGTCTGAGTTTTGGTCCAGTTGGGTCTGGCATATTCAGTTGCTGAAGTACAACAAATCAGAGCCTGTTCTCAGTGAGCCTGCAATAGTTGTGGGCGCTGGTGATAGCAACAAAAGGTTTGTTTGTACCAACAGGGAACAGTGAGGTCAGGCACAAGCTGTTGGAACTATTAATGCATTTTTAAGTGCTGAGAATTAGGAATATTTTATTAATTCTGGGAGACCTGAATATGCAACTTACGCTAGGGTCTTCTTTGTGATACTGTTCCCAATTAAAACACAAAGGCCTGCCTAATCTAGGTTAAAGGGTTACTGTGATGTTGAGAGTAATATATTCTGCTACCCCTTTGCTCACCTCCTGAAGAGAATTAGTGTTTTGCAGAGGCAAAATAGTTGGTATCCTGAGGAGCGAAGAAAGCCCACTGGACTTGGTAGCCCTAAAGTCCTGAAATCAGCAAGTGCAGTGTATGTGCAGTGTAACTACTGTAATATGTAAAGTCTCTGAAAGTCTGGATCTTTATCAGTTCTGCTCTCATACAGCACAGAAGTTTTGTGGTTGTTGAAGGTGATTTCTGTGGATGTTGAAGAATGAAGTATTATAAAGTAGAAAGGCAGCTCTTGTTTTGCGTCTGGCTGAGCTGGCTTCCAGCAGATCTGTGGATGGAGTTTAGGCTAAGTGGTTGGTGGTGTTCCCTTCCCAACTCGGAGGAAAAGAGGGCTGCCTGTTTCAACAAAATCTTCTTGTGAATTCCTGTCACTGATTCTGGATCATAGAAATTATAGTAACCATATGAGGAGACTTAAGATCACCGTGTTAATATGTAGGTGGTGTAAAACGTATCATTAATCTATCGGTGTTGGTGCTTTTAGATAGTAAAGTAGTGGATTGGAAAGATCAGCTGTAGGCAACACGTTTGATTATCTCAGACTGCTTTTAGTGCAGAAGATACACTTTTACCATGTACAGAGAAAAGCTGATGAGGCCTTTGCGCATTTGAAGTCACATTCTTCTTCTGGGTTGTTTGTTTTCACTGTTACTTCACTGAGATAATTTTTTTTTTGTCTAACATTTATGAAATAGATGCTGAACAGATCTGGGACTTCAGTTACATGTGCCTGATCACCACTTTGTTACCCATTAAGATGCTTCTGAGCTAAAATAGCTGTTGTCATAATGCTTGAGTTCTGTATCAGCTGTGCACCTTGATGGAAAAAGACAAAAATCTTATCTATGTTAGTGTATTCTTTTCTGCTCTGTCCCTAGATTTTCAACTCAAGCAACTCTGGAAAAAGACAGGATTTTTGATTTTAGTGAAAGCGGTGCCATCAACTTCTTTATGAAAACCTGGTTTCTCATTTTGATGATGAAATTGATACCTTGCTTATTTGATATGGATATATTACTTCTAAAAATAAAACATTTCCTGTATTTGCCTCACATTCAAATACTAACAAACCCTTTATGTCCAGGGAGGCTTGCCAGTGATTCTCCTAGTTTTCCTACAAAACAGTTGTGTTGTTCACTAAAGTAATATTTAATCCTTATTAGAAATCAAATATATTTCTCCTGCTTTGTAGTACACTTCATTTCCAGCACAAACTTCAGTCCAAAGGCCAAACACAACCCTGGTGTAAATCTACTGAGTTCAGTGAGGTTACCCTAGAGATTAATTTGGCACTACTTTGTTTAGGATATGGACCTGTAAAGTGCTGAGTGTCCTCAGCTCCCATCAATGTCAGCACCTCATTGACTCAGCTCCTTGTGCTAAGTTCTTTCAAGATTCTTGGAAAGTCTTATGTTTCTGACTCTGGTAACACAGTAGTTAGCTGTGAAAACTAATAGATAAATATGTGTGCATCCTCAAACACTTAAGTTTTGTTTCCCTTAAGCTCACAAGTAGGATGCTCAAGCCAAAAGAAATAAAGCAGAATTTTAACATTAAGGACTTGCTTTTTATGTTACACCAATATGTTCCATCAGGAATACAAATGTAAATGAGTGTGTCTGCCCATTGATTACTTGAGAAGCTCAAACCTGTAGGGCCACACCTGATACAGGTGGAAATTGGCTTCTGCTGGTTTTACAATGGAGGAGGCTGATGTTTCCTCTTAGTTTCCAAGTGAAAACTGCATTTCTGTTTGTAAGCACTGCTTTTGTGCTCCCTTTTGTTTAGGGATTGTTGTGTGTTTCTGTGCTGATCAAGGGAGAAACATTAGAACTTGACCCAGCTTAGCTAGGTGCAAGAAACCAATTTCTTCTTCTCAAACTCAGTGAAGTGGGAAGACTTTTTTTTCCTGAGGTCAGAATTGGCCCAATATGGGCCACTAGGGTTAGTACGACAGAGTTTTCATTCTGTAAAGAATGAATTTCAAACAATAGGGTAGTTGTCAGTGATTATGCAGAAGATTATTTTTGAAGAGAGTGAATCCAGTCTTTCCATAAAATTAGGCACAAGCCAGCTTGAGCTGGAATGGGGGCTTAGGAAAAAAGAACCAACAGGTAAGACAAGATTTTTTTTATTATCTCTTTTTAAGTGTGTAAAGCTGATAGAACCATGTGGACTCTCCCCTGCTTCTGCTAATGTGGTTCTGTTTTGTAATTTTGAGGAGGGGATGGGAAAGGTGAGGTGGAATAGTTAAGAACTGGCCTAAGAATGAATGGAGGAGCTTCAGAGCTGACCTTTCAGGAGTTCCCAATTTTGGGTTTGATATTTCACTTCCTGAAGAAGGACCAAGGTCATTACTGAAACTATAGTCCACAAGGCAATGTAGCTCATCTATCTGACAGGTTTTTGAAAAGGTGGGGGAAAACCTTGTGCATTCTTGAGCTCCTCCTGCCTGTGGTGTTAGAGAATCCTGTCCTTCCTCATGTTATTCCTGAGAAGGCAAAAGAGTTCCTCTTAGCTTATGTGTATGACACTTTCAGGTATAAAACACATAAGGATGCTTCTTTGTGGTCAAAGTTTGACATTTCATAGGTTTTTCTAAATGTTGTTTAATTCCCTCAAAACCTCTGTTAGAAGCAGACTTCTCACTGTGGCTAACTTCATGTGTTTTGCAAAGAATGTGTATGTTTAGGGTGGTTTTCAAGCACTTGAAGGTGTTAACTAACGTGTATCTGCAGCAGTTACCTGTGTGCTGTGATGTAAATGTGCTTTATGATATGCACTGTGCATTGTTTTGCATGCACCTATTGTTATAAGCAATTATGATGACGACTTACACACTTTAAGGTTATGTACTTGTGTTATGTTGCCTTGTGAAAACCTGGCCTGTCGTCTTTCTGGTTGAATGATGAACAGTGTTGTGTGTTTTCAGACACTGCTGGCAAACACTGGCTGTCTGCAGTGCATTTTGTCGAAATTCAGTGCTGTGTGCTTTGTTTTTAATGATGATGTGGTAGGGATGGGAAGGCATGGAGAGGTTAGCTAGAACCTCTCTTTCCCTGGAAGGCAATTTAGTTGTCTCCTCCTCCTTTTAGTATTAAATACCAATGATCATTTCTTGTCATATTCTCAGATCAGACTCCTACACCAACACGCTTTCTGAAGAATTGTGAGGAAGTGGGCCTCTTCAACGACATTGATTGCTCCCTAGAGCACGAGTTTAGGAAGGCACAAGAAGAAGAGAACAACAAAAGGGTGAGTTTGTGCACACTGAACCCTTCCACCTGTTTTTATTTTCTTGAAACGTTAAAGGACATGTTTCAAGATCACTATCTGTGAAAGCAGATTGAGCTCTGCTACCTGGTAGTAACCTTTTGGTTAGAAACTAGGTGGCACTCTACGATGTGACATACTTTTTAAACTATTGAAACAGTTGACAAATATAAAACCCCCAAACCAGCAAAACCCCAGCATTACATTTCCAGAAGTGTGTAACTGTGTTTGCCAGGGTTTGATTCCAAGTCTCTGCTTTTAAGTAAACTGTAACACAAACCACACACCTCTTGAGGGAGAGGCTTGGGAAAATTATATCATCTTTGAAGTGAGGACTGCGAGCTTGTTCAAATGCATTACAGGGAAATGTGGATTATGAAGGAGCATTTACTTAAGAAAAAAAAAGAACAAAAAAGTTTTGCTCTTTCCTCTGCAACATGATGGGGCCCTGGATTTATTTGTCATCATTACTGTTTCTGTATTTCTCATAAAGTATTTATGTTGAAGGGAGAAACTTTAACTTGTAATACCTAGTAGATAATGTATCCCATTCCCAATTAGTATTCTTTTAGTTTCAGTATTTGTAAGTTTTGGTTGAATGATATATTTATATGGGGTTAAGCGTACTCTTGTGTCCAAAGGTTGTTAAAGTGTTTTGAGGGATCCTAAAAAGCTGTTAAAATTTTCAGGGAATTGTAAAAGAGCTTAATGCACTATGGAAGCCAGCAAGAGTTAATGCATGAAATTTTAACTTTTCAAATAAGATCCAAGGTTCTGCTTGATTTTGAGGACTAAAACATGAGGAGTAATGTGCAACTTCCTACATCAGCATATTGCTCCCTGCAGCCCTCCAGTAACCTGCCCAGTGCCTCCCTTCACAACGTTCCCTTTGTGTTTCTGTTTTGCCCTCTCCCCATTTCTGCGGCTCTTGGAAATTCCTGTGTAATGTGTCCCCTGCCATAGGAGTTCCCCAGTTATTGAACAGTGCATTATTTGGCTTAGTTCTCACGGTAATCTCTATTTGTCTAATTTGAACATTAACCGAGACCACAGACTAGAAGTAGGAAAAGGCTGCTATGAAGCAGCTATGGTGCTGAAGCCAGAAAGGACTTTTCCTTAGCTTGCCTCAGCATTATTTTGCCTTTCAGGGTGTCTGTGCTTCCAATTGCAAGGGCTTCCTCTGTAGGTCCTGTTTCTTATGGCTCTTGTATTGTGTCATTTGCCTTGCCTGTTGGTGATAGCTGTGTAATTCAAAATTCATATATGTGAGGCATGTGTGCTGCTGGGCTTATGATATCTGGAGGTAGCATCATTTAAAGATCTTGATACCTGCAAAGTAAAGGCCAAGAGGGGTTTTTTGGGGGGAAAAAAAAGGAAAAGGGGTAAAGCTGAGGTACAGAGTGGGATGCAAGGCTTGTAAAAGGAAGGTGGGAAGGGAATCTAGGAATGGCTTGGCTTTGGCTTTACAGGGAATGGAGTCCAGGCATGGTTTATCTGTGGCTTGTAAGGAAAGAGACTGGGAAAGATAGAGGAGAAGAGAGGAGAAACAGCAGCATGGTATGCTGAACAAAGGAAAGGAGTGTCCAAACGTGAGAGTCTAAGTTTTGGTCAAGGACTGGGAAAATAGCCCTGACTGCCCATACAGCTTTGTGTGCAGGACGAATGTTAGGAAACAGCCGTGTTATGGGATAAGTGTGTTTAATTTTGGATTTAACTTGTTAAAACTCATGTCTTAGGTGCTGCAGTGGGGAGTCACAGGCAGAGTCAAGGGGAACATTTCTGTACACTGCTACTTCTTCACAAATTAGAGGATTCCTAAGCAGTTCTTTCTGCATGGTGTTTATTTTGCACAAGTGGGAGGTGAGGAGAAATCTACTGATGTAGGCTTCTGCGTGGTTAGCCACAGATTGCAGTTCTTCGTGTTGCAGAATCCATTTCAGTTTACAATTGATTGCTGCATAATCTGATTAAAACCTAGACAAAGGCATCAAGTTTCCAGATAATTCCAGTTGTTTGTCAGCCTCTGGAAGTCTTATTTCGTCCTTTTCCTACCAGCCCCTGCAGCTGCCATTGGTGATCTTCAGAGAATAAATGAGTGGTGGCAGGGAGGGAAATCATAAAAATGAAAAAAAAAAAGAAGGGGTGAAAAAAATTAGAAAAGGAAGAAGTCCCACTAGCTGGCTAACCTGTAACATTTGCTCTGTGTTTCCAGTTAATCTGCTGCATGTTCATTCTTACATTACCGACTGTCAGACAGGAATCCGAAGTGGGCCCCAGTAGGGCTTTGTGAAAATGCAAGAGACAAAGGCCATGACAGAAAGGGACTCCTCAAGCTGCAGTTACTGCTAGCAAAATGCTTCTAACAGCCTGTCCTTAGAATACGAGTGCAATTTACCTTTAGCCTAATGGATCTACTGGACCTACCAAGCCTTGCAGACTAAGATTAGCTGCATGGAAATCTTACTCATGGCTCAGAAAAGTCATCCAAAAATATTTTTGGTTGCGTTAATTTCTCTGGACTCTGAAAGAAATACTTTTGTTTATTTTAGTATATCTCTGCGGCTCAGCGCGCAGCTTGACACTGACATCTTCTAACAGAAAAACACTCTTCCTATTTTTTTTTCCTCCTTGAGTCATCATTTGAAAGCTCAAAGGATAAAGTTTAATTGGCTGCATTATTTCCTCCTTTTGTTCTTTTTTTTTTTTTTCTTCTGAGCAGGAGCTCATGGATAATCCATGAGAACTTGCTGCGATTGAGCTGGTTATGTGAACTGGTGACATTCCAAATTAACTGTGAAGCACTGAGTGCATAGTTTCAGAAACACCGTGTGTACCTTTTTTTGTAAAGGTAGTATTGAGAGGAAAGCTCTTGCATGAATATTCCAGCTGCTTATCTGGGAACAAATCGCTTAACAATTTTATGCCATAGTTGCTCATGTGTAAAGTGGGAGCACTCTATCTTTCTGCCTTCCATACTTGATATGTCCTATGATTGTAAACTCATGTGTCGAGGACCATCTCTATAAGTATATGTTGGTTAACCTCTGCTTGGGGACTGAGCGGATGCAAGTAGTAATAATGCTGGTGACTTCCAGGATCTAAATTGAAATGAGAAAAGTGAAGTTATAAATGGAAGTGAGATTGTCAGTTTGTTTGGCTCCTCTGTTACCTCTACCATCAAATATTAGTTGCATACTTGCAGCTTTCTCCTCAGCTTGAGAAAGGCCTACTCCTTAAATGCAAAGGATGCTATAGATCAGCAACAAACATACTGATAAGCATATGAGAAAGAGGCTGTTTATATCCTTTTGATGGCACTCTTCCTGACATATGCATCCTATCTGCCAAGTTCACCACCAAAATTAGCACAGATAAAAGCATACCTATATTATATTTCTACTTAGAAAGGTGTAAATATTAAAGCTTTTATGAACTTGAGGCAGGCAGCAATTGACAGCTTGGCCCTAGACAAAATTTGCAGCTCAAATCAAAAAGGCAGATAGTGCTGCCAGATCAGATGACCATTTTAGCCTACTAGTTGCAGGTTTTAGGTTTACACTGCTGGGAGCATTAAGAATCCAAAGCATTTGTAGTGGGTTATAAATGCAAACACATGATCTTTGCTGCCACTGGATAGGCCCTGCTGTTGCATCTTGTTTTGAGCATTGAGGCTGAGAGGATAATGTCAAAGATGGGAAGGGTCAGGATCTGTTTGTGAATAACTAATTGGACCTACTTCCTTAAAATGCATCTAGCCTAACCTCCCTGTATGAAATGAGAAAGAGTAGAAATATGCTCGGTGTAGCACTTAGGGTACTCCGGAATACTGAGCTGAGTATTTTAAATGTGAGGCATTTTCTCATCAGATTCTGCTTATGCTAGAATTTGGATGCATCACTTTCTAAGGCTTACCCTGCAACTTTGAAATCTTCTAGCCAATGTTCAGTGCTGCAAGATAACACATAAACTGTGCAAATGAGTAAGCAAAATGGCTATTCTCAATGCCTTTTGTGGGTTGTTCAGTGTCAGTTCAGGAAGCTCATGGCCAGCAATTCCTCTGCATGGCTTAATGTTCCTGTTCTATTACCCCACTGCAGGCACCTCACTGTTAGAAAAGCATCTGTGAATTGAAGTAGTCCAGTAAAAAAATAGAAGAAAAACAAATATAGAGCATTTGGTGGTTGAACAAGTTCAGCCTACACAATGATCAAAAGCCCGAATATCCAGTCTAATTGTGTTAAACAAGGGATGATGTTACAGTCTGATGTGTATGTGAAAGGTATAAATTTGTGCTGAACTCAGTGACCCTCTGACTACCAGGAGAGAATTCTTGCAAATATTTTCTGAATGTCATAGCTCTGTGCTGAAGCCTATGAGTATGGGTGAGATGACCTAATTCAGGGCGAGCTGGAAATGATAGAATCTGTCTCTTGAGTAGTGTAGTTTGGTGAAAAATTTAACTTCATTTCTGTGCCTTGTGTACATTGCATGAAATTTAAACCTGTCCTGCAGGTTTTCCCTTCTGCCTTCTGAAAAGTTTGCAAAAAAACCCACGGTGGCTTTTGCTTGATTTAAGTGTTTTTTAAAAAGGAAACCTCTTACATTGCAACAAGGAGATAAAAAGTAAATACCAAATCAGTTCCCCTAAATTTGATGGAATAAGAATGCCCAATAAGCATTTCTTATGTTGCACAAACTTGGTAGGATTTGCTGGTGTTTTTTTGAAGCTTACTTTAAATTAACCAACCAAAAAAAGGGCTGATACTGTTCAGTCATGTCAATGGGGGTGAGCCAGGCCCTGGGGGACAAGCTGCTCTTTTGCAGAAGGTGCCATTTTGAAATCTTTTAACTTTCCCAGTAGAAGTTGCAAGAGTTGTGTTGGTTGGATATCAGAAAGCACCTCATACCTTGTTTTAATCCTGTCCATCATTCCATTAAAGCAGAAGGTTCATGCTTACATTTAATCATTGACAATACAGTAGCAGTGCAGTAAATGGAACTCTTGAACAGGAAAGAATGATATGGTACCCATATATGAAAAGAAAAAGATATTTGTATGCTGATAAAGCACATTGCACAAATGTTTGGATTTTAGGAGCTTGTACTGTAGCGATAATAGGCTATAGAGTCGTGTTGGCAACACACTCTGTTGATGAAAGAGAAGAGCAAGAATGGAGGGTTTATTTTGGTGGTTGACATGGCTGGTGGACATAAAATTCAACACCGGCCATTTATGAAAACCAGCTCCCTTCCCAAGGACTGCACTCACCTGACTCTTCCCCCCTCACATGATTAGTGTGCATCACAGGGCTGTGGTTCAAGAATACGCATATATTTTTTGTCCGGCTTTGTAGTAATGCTGGACGGGACACCTGTAGATTGATTTCCTTTTGAGCATGGTCCTGTGGGAGGTGGTGTCAATGCTGCAGTGTGCTGGTGTAGAACAGTATGACTTCTGAGTGTGTGTCCTGCCTCTGCAGCAATCAGTTTTCACTTGTGAATACTCTGAAACCCTAGTGGGGTCATTGAGAAGAATGGTGAGGTGGTAGACATTTCAGAGGCAAGTGCTCTAAAACAGCTGAATTTCACTAGTGAAGTAATGTAAATGGACAAACTCATAAGCCTGTTCCTTGTGCACTTTTGACTTGACTGTACAGAAGAAAGCAAAGACCTATCTTTAAATGCTTAGTTTGTTTTTTGTTTGTTGTGTTTTTTTTTTGTTTGGGTTATTTTAAATTATGCAATCGTAAATACACATATATGCGTTCTCCCTGCAGTTGTCTAAATATGATGCAAGGAAGTCCATTTGTTTTTTTCAAGTCAAACGTCCCTCTGACTTCTTATTCTTCCACCTAGACTGAGTATTTTACATGGTACATTGTAACGGATGCAAAATAAGACTAGGAATGATTTGTGTTAATATAGTGCTTAAGGACAAGTGTACCGTGGTTGTAGGTATTGTAATAACTTCAAGCTGTTACTTAATCAATCAGTTAAGCTGTTGTCAAGGTGATAGCTCAAACCTCTTAAGATCAAAACCCAAAATATCACCCCACATCCAAAGATTTCATTATAATGCCTATACTCTAAATCGTGGAATCATGGAATAGTTAGGATTGGAAAGGACCTTAAGATCATCTATTTCCAACACCCCTGCCATGGGCAGGAACACCTGACACTAAACCATGTCACTCAAGACTCCATCTGACCTGGCCTTAAACACTGCCAGGGATATAACATCTGTATCCGTTAAGATGTGAGCATCTTCACAGCATAGCACTTCTTATGTGTTATGCATTGAAGTAATAAAAGACTACATTATAACTCTGTATCAGAGTTTTTCCAGTGGGATATTCTGAGTTTTTATATGCAGTAATTGCATCAGGCTATTGATCTGCTTTATGGGCTCACTGTTGCTTTATAAACCCCCTTTTTCCTTCATAATTAGCTTCTGCAGCATTCCTATGGAGGAGGGAAATGCTTTGTTGCTTATTTTCTAAGGAAAAAGGTTCCATGGAAAATTATTTTCCAAAGCTCCTTCGTAGTGAGACACCAAGCTCTTGAAGGAATCACACACATGGAATGAGAATTGCAGGGGAGCTGGGTGCTCTGCACCATTCTACCAAGCAAGCGTCTTTCTGTCTCCTTTGGTTCCAAAATAAGTTCAGCAATGTGGCCTCAAAAGATTGATAGACACCTTCAAAGGCATTTTGGAGCATTGCTCTCACTGAAATAAAGCAGGAGTGAATTGGTGAGCTACCATAAAGGATCTGGGCTCAAGTGACGCGCTGAAAATTGCACAGGAAGTCTGTGGCAGAGCCTCGGATTGATTCCATATCTCCTCGGTCTCCACATAGGGCATCCCGCAAACCATGTGTGTTAAAGATTTATCAGCTGTTGTTCAGTGTTGCTAAAGACAGGAAGAATGCTCTCTCCTCTCTCCAGATGGGTAGGCTTGCTAGATTTTAACTGCTTTTCGTAACTTGCAGAGCTCTGATGGTAGACATGTGGTGTCATGTTGTATTTTGTAGGGCAGTTTGGCAGCTGGCACTTCAGTCCCCCGATTTTGTGAGTCCTGTTTTGAGCATGTATCTACGTCCAGACACTTAGTTGCCACAGTGAACTGTGTTACAAAAGGGACTCTTCCAGCCTAATGGTGCGGAAAACCTACCAAGAACAGAGTTCATGTCGTGACCTTGCAGAAATATTTAGAGGAATAGGCTCTAACCTAGGCTCATTACTGACAGTACAATATCTTATCCTCTGCTGGCAGGCAGGTCTGTCTTATTTTCTGTAGCAATGGACTGTGTTTGAATGGATTTATGGATTTAGATCCTCATACTCTGAGAGAAGACCTGATTGTTTTTTCAGCAGTAAGTGCCTAAGTCATGCAGAAAGTCAGTTCTTGAAGGCATACGTTTCTGATTGAGCTAAACCTCCCTAAGCATAATCCTTCCATGTTCTTCAGAATTCTGGCTGATGAATCATCCTGCAGAGCTCAGTCAGGACAGTCCACTTTCCTTCTGCTTCTTATTGTCTCTGTCCCAAAGAAGTTGAGTCACTCTCTTGTAATGTTTGGAGGTTTGTTATGTTTTGTATATTTTGGCTACCTCCAATAAAGGAAGCCTGCCTGATTGCATTCTGACATTTCTTTCACAACCCTATGGCATAGTTGAGCATTTTGCCGTGGTCTTCCTATGAGTGTTTTCAGTGGCACAGCTTTCTTGTTGCCAGTTCAGATTTCAGCAGCATGGACTGGATGGCACATGATGAAGAGATAAAGCTTCCCTGTAGTGGCATTTTTATAAGTCTGCCTCTTAAGTAAAGTCTCTAAATCTTGGCAATCTCTTTAGATCATACACTCTGCTATAAAACATGGGCTTTTTGCTCCCCAGAGTGGACTGAAGCCTATATAGTTGGGTAGGTAATCAGATACTGCTGATATATTTCAGAGCAAGGTGCACTTTTACTTTATTTATGAAGATAGACGTGCTGGTCGAGGGCTTAATCACAGCTGATAAATCATTTTAAGAAAGCCTATTAGAACCATATGCTGATTCTTTGTATTAATATGGTGTGTCTGTTTCCAGTCTAATAAGGCAGGGTCTCTTCCCCCTCTCTGCTCCCCCTGCCTGGTGTGTGAACTATTTATCTGTTTAAGTGATATTGCTTGCTTGGGGGCATTCTCCTCTTTAAGAGGTGTCATTAATAAAGCAAGGTGAACAGAGGAGCGAGGGATTCTCATTCTCCAGAGTGAACAAACCTGTGTGTTTTCAGTCACCTTTGTTGTGATGGAATTGCAGAGCAAAGGTCCAAAAGCTGAGACAAGGAAACCTATCGCTTAAAGCCTAGAGAACCATGGCATGGCCTTTACGGCAGCATAAGGTTGTCATTTTGGCCCAGGTGGTTGCAATCCCAAAGGCCGAGAGCTGCAAGGGGGTGAGCACGCTGACATGTCGGTTACCTCACCTTTCCCTCACTCTGAGAGGGCTGCTGCAGGAACAGGTTCCATGGCCATCTAATGAGATCCACATTGGTGAAGTTATTCCATGCCAAGTCCTATTCATCATTAATTGGTGGGTTCACTTGCAGATCTTTCCTATTATTTGCTGATTATACCCCTACACATTTTATTATCTTGCCAAAATTCAAATGCTAATAATTTCTTGATTTATTGTTTGTTTATAACTCTGTCTACCACCTAAATGGACATAGTTAGATTTCAAAACAGCAACAGCTCTTATGTTGAGTTTCTTTCACATTTTGCACATGGCAGTCGCCTATTTATAAACCTCCATAGGGACTCCTAAACCTTTACAGTTGGGTTCCTCCCACCACTTCAGCCCCTTTTCTCCCTTGCTCCCCCAAGGCAAGTCTTTTTTTGGCATAAAGACAATGATGGTGATTGTTACGTGGAGAAAATATCCACAAGCTATGACCTGTGAGTAAGGATTTTTAATTTGTACCTTAACCAAAATAAATTAGAAATTAGAGATATCCAGGAGAAGAAGGGTATTTTCACCTGAAGGTAGGAGATCCTGATCTGAGTTACTGGTATTCTTTAGTCTTACAAAATATGAAACTGAAAACTTACTTTACATCAGTTGTGTGCGCTCTGTAGCATGACTCATTTCTAGTACTGTACAAAGTTACTGTATTTTTAAAAGCCCCCAAACTTTGTTAAATTTGAAGTACTTCAGAGTAACAAAAGGAATAGTGGAGAAAGAAAGAAGCCAGAAAAAGTGGGCACATGCCGTGGCAGTTAGTGAATGTTGGAGTTGGATGTATAGCTTCACATATCTCTGGGGCAGTTCCATTGACTGTAAATGGAATTTAAATTTTTAGCCTATTATAACTATGCAAAGATCTGAAGGGGAAAAACTCTTTGCTCAGAGACTAGAAAAAAACCCAGTGGTGGCGAAGTGATATGAAGTGTCTGGGTACTTGTTTATGTTCTGATAATATATAAAAGTAGGGCCTTTTAAAAACCATACCTGGGAGAAAAAGTACATTTTAACTTATTCTAGTTGCTCTGTCACATGCTTCTCTACACAAATTGCCATATCTACTCTTATCAAATAAATACCAACTTTCTTTCTTCCCTGAAATGTGAGTAAACCGCGCATGGCTCCACCTGGTCCTTGGGAAGCAAACAGACATCAGTTCACCATGTCAATGCTCATGTCAAAGTGCAGCTCTGCCAGCCAGTCTGGGGCTGGGTGGGGAGAGACGCAGGGAGAATGAACTCAGTGTTACAAACTGTCTCTTTTGAATTTCTACAACCTATTAGTCACAGCAAGCTGCCCTTATTGATTTTGGTAAGAGAGGTCACTTTTAATCCTCTAAAGTGGAGAGAGCTGCATGCACTCTCCATAGCATGACATTAAAATTGACACAGCTCTGCATCAGTTCTATGGAAATGCCCTAAACCTAGATGGATTATTGCCTTTCCTTTCAATGGATACAAGCTGCTATCCAGACCACGCTAACCTAGATGAGGTGTAAAAGCTTTAAAATGCTTGATAAGGAAAGTAGAGCCAAAAGAAGCTACAAAATGTGTGAGTATGTTAAAAAAGCTGCTCCTGCAGAAATAGGCCATTAGTCTTAAAAAAACCTTTGCTTTCTTCTTTTTTTTAAAATTAAAAAGTCAACACAGAAGAGTTGATATTATCATATAAAAGAACACACAAAAGCTGACCTTACTCTATGATTATGAGGAAAGCTTTATTCTGGCTGATGGCCCTTGCTAGTTTTGTTTATGTTCTTTAGAGAACCAAATCTTTGAATACAATTAGAATAGAATAGTCCAAGTTGAATCTTAAGTGTGCATCAAAATAAGCAGCAGAGATGAACTCCCAGCAGTTTTCTTTTCATCTTTGTTATCCTTGCCCTGACCCGTTTTTCCTGCCTAATGATCATTTGTGGCATACCATTATTAACAGAAATCTTCTTGAAGGAGAAATGGGCTTAATGGGTATAGGAAAATAACTGTGAGCCTGGAGAAGTATGTTTTTTCTTTCTTTGGAATTCAGAAAATGACTACTGCCTTTTTGATTTTATGCTCGTTTTTATTTGGAAATTTGTTTTCTGAAGGTTTTGGTGGGGGTTTTTTGTGTTTTTTTGTTTTTTTGTTTTCTGTGGGTCTCAGTAAAAATGTACAGTGTAGGGTTTAGGGAAATTTGTTGGCCTGTCATGTAAGCCTTGTGTTCTCCCTTTTCCTTGCTTGTAGCTTGCTCCAGTATTTCTTATTAAAGGTTAGAAATTCCCCTTCTAAGTAAAAGACATCTGCAAAATGAAGTGCAGTAAAAAACATTAAGGTGTGATGTTAAACTCTATGTAGCCTGCAAATACACTGTGTGGGATGGTGGAGGTGCTTTACTTTCATGCCACATCACTTTTCAGTAAGCCTTTTACTTATATAAAGGACTTATTCCTACCTCAGATCAGACTTGGTGAGGCAAATGGAAAGGAAAATTCACACAAGAAGAGGAGGAAAAGTAGCATTGCTCTGACATGAAGAAAACTGAGGAGGGGCTAGCATGAGGACATAGAAGTGAGAAAGAAAGATCAGTGAAAGAAAAAGCAGCACTCACATGAGGCAGACATTAAAATGGCTGTTCTTTGGTTTCTGAGAAGAGGGGCGTTAACATATTCCTGTGTTGTGCTTTTTAGCAGAATTGGTTGAGCAGAGATAGAGTGTGAGAAGTTCCATTTTCTTTTCTCCCCATCCCTCAACCCAAGGAAATTGAGTTAGTCTCTCCTCTTAATGTTGAATTGAGATGACGAGGGATGTGGTTGTGGAAGAGGAGACATGAAAGTGCTCTGTTATTGTTGGGTATTAGAATAGATTTTCCCTGAAAAAGAGGCAGAGTCACCATGGGTGCTGCTGTTTCTGCTTGCAGTGATCTTCATAAAATGGTATTTCTCTTATCACACTCCTGTCTTATCTCTGAGATCTGTGTGTATGTCCCTTGGGATGTGAACATCTATGTAAGACCTGTTTCTCTAACGACAGCATTACCATAGCTCTCTTCCCACCTATGCTATATTTTTGTTCCAATACAGTAAACTCATGCAACTGTAAATGCCAACATATATGCTTCAGGAAAACCAGGAAAACTATTAAGCATATTACACCTCTGCACATAAGTTCTTGTTTTGTGGATTATTATTTGGCTGGATCTTTTTCAGGTACAGTTCTCTTATCCCAGTTTCTTTTCTTTGCTTCATCCATCTCAGGCAGTTAAATGTGTATATAACTGATTTTCTGAAATGGGGCCAAAGTCCATGTACTTCAATAGCTCTTGAACATGTGGTTAACTTCAAGCATGTGTGTAGGGGTTTGCTGAATAGAGATAGTTTGCTGAATCAGGACTTCCTGACACTAAGATTTTAAATTGCAAACAATCCTCTCTTTTAATGTATTTTAATTACTGCCTCCTGTGGACTATAGGTAACTCTTGTTACTTGAGTCCTGCAGAAAGTTGTAGTTGGTTGAACAGTAATTTAAGGGTAAAATCAATCTTTCTGATACCCTGCTGTGACAACTATCCTTTTACTTCCTCTTAATAAATAACTTAATTATGTTACATGGAAAGGAATAATGGTTGGAATTTTATGTTATGGTAAAAAATTATTTTTCTGGAAAAATTAAAAAGATCTGTTCCTCTTTTTTTTTTTTTTTTTTGTGATACAGATTTTTCTTTGTTTTTTAAAATGAAATTTCTGTATTTTCTAAGCAAAACATGACACTAAAATGGTAGTAGAAGTATGTCATTACTGACCGAATAAACCTGAGGTACCTATCTAGTCCTCTGGATACATAAAATTGTGTGACTTCTTGAGAAAGTACTTTTAAAGAATGCTGAAAGTAGGTTTTTTTTACATATATATAAAAAACCATGAAACAAACAAAAAATTCCCACCCAGAGCAAGCAAACAAGCAATGCACCCACCCCCAAAACAAAAACCAAACCAACAAAAATCCCCAACAACAAACCCACAATACAAATCCGGTTGCCTTTCTCATTCACTTACATCTTTCCATATGCAGGGATAAATGGGATAGGGTTTCTTGTCCTGCGTTTTGGTTTTCTATATTCTGGATCACAGGTAGGGTGAGCTGGAAAGTAGGTTCCATGGAGTAAAGGCATCTGTTGGAAGGTGTAGGCAAGGGGAAAGAGGTAGTGAGGGAAATGCTCCTTTCAAAATATGTCTTAATATGCTTTTATGCTTTTAGTGATGGAGTGCTCAAATTGTCTTCTAAAGACAGGGAAAAAAAACCCTCTGTTATACTATTGTAGTTGACACACTTAATACAGTGTTTTAAAACAAAGTGCTCTTCACTTGTTTTTATTTAAGGTGGTAAGACTTAAAAATATAATTGGGCTTTCATCTTCTTTTCTTACTACTTTTCAATATTCATTTCCACACATTCCATCTTCAAAACAGCTAATCTGTATCCCCTTCTTGAATAGTGTTATCCTGACAACAGAAGCAGTGAAAAGAGCTGAGACTGCAGGGCTTCTAACAATGCCAGAGGGCCTCAGGAATAGGAATGCCCTGAAAAAAATGTGCTCCCTTCCAGCTGCCCTTCATGTTGTTGTCTCCCTATCCAATTTACTAGAGAATTTCCCACTGGCTCTTGGCTCATTCCCAAATGAGAATGTAATCTTTTAAAGATTACACTGCATAATGGAGGGACAAGGAGCTCTTTATTAACTGGGATGGGGAGTCACTTGCTATTAGGCAAGAGAGAGGGATGGTCTGGAGTCGTGTTTGTTGAGCTCTGCTTTCTGCACCTTCTTGCCTTCTCATTGATAGGACAGCAGGTTGGGAGTAGAAAATCACTGCAGCTGCGCTGTAGCAAAATAAATAATTGAATGTAGGTTATGATTATGGCAATTACTTTTATAATGTGAGAGATTATGCTATAACTGTTATATTGCCAACAAGATTAAATTACTAACCTAATACCACAGCATGTTTTCCAAGAAAATAAAAAACCCTCTGCTTGTTCCAGAGTTGATGCATTCAAATACTACTAATGCAATGTGAAAGCGCTGAGCACCTAAAGAAACTAAAATGCTGTCTGTACAGAATGGTCTGGATCAGATCTCTGTCACTTCAGGTTCCATGAGCTGTGCCAGATAGACACCCTCACCCCTTTTGGGATGTAAAGCAATGCGGTACTCTGGTAATTTTAAATGCTCCTTCTTTCTCCTGTCAAGCAGATAAGCCTCTGCCAGAAATAGTTAAAAAATAAAACAAAATAAAAAGATAACCAGAAGTTATACTTTGAATGGAGAAATTCTAAAAGCTTCACAAAGGGACCAAATCTGCTCATGTAAACACACTGAACTGATTGGAAAGCTTAAGCTTCATATTTTCGTACTATGCTCTTCTTTTACTGAATCGTTTGAAAATGTTTAATAGAGGCTATCTGTATGTAAAATGAGGTAATCTTAGGTCAGTTTTGCTGCAGTTGTTGGAGTCTGTTGTGTGATTTCTCCACCCCATGCATAGCGAAGTCATAGATGTGATGTTGTCTTATAGATAGTGGAGCTATAGCCTTGTATAGACTGTTCACGGTAGGAGTATAAGCTAAGTTAATTATGCAGGAAGAGCAGTTTCCTTTTGTTCATCAACTGGAAAAAGAGTAAAAAAATTAAGTTTTGGAGACTTCAGAAATATGTATTGGTCATTGCCCAGAAATTAACTGGCTTCATGGACGAGCCAGTTCTGATTCTGAAGTGAAATGTAGGTGAGCAATACAATTCTATAAATATTTTTATTAATTTTCGTATGTTATGTACTGAGTGATATCTTAAGTGGTTGTTTTCATTTTTGTTGTATGTACATTTAAGTCTTCTCACACTGTTGTGCCTTTTGAAAATGCCTATTATCACACAAAGCTATTTGATACATTTGGAAAGACTGGACATGCATTTGTAAATCAGCCTTTTCTTCCTTTTCTGGTGAAGAACTGGATATCAAATTGAAGTCAAACAAGAGTATGTTACTGTTGTTTTTGATAGGATAAGAATCTTCTGAGTGGCAGACTATACTTTATTTTATTTTTAATTCCTTTCTTCTGAGTCTTTAGTGTATAGAAAAAGAAGTGAATCTGAATTCATGCGGAATCTTTGACTTGTATGTTGCAGATCTGACTGGTGCCACACACAAACTTTTTGCCTCCGTGACACAGACTTTTTTCTTCTTGACCTTGCTATTCGTTTAAATTTGAAAGAGTCAGCTTAGGCTAAAGGTGCTCTCAGTTTCCTTCTGGGGTTGAGAGCACTGAGCGCTGTTAAGAAGTTAGTATTGAAAGCTGGTTTCATAATTTCCTGTGGTGTCTGACTAGGCTAACAAGGTTATGCCCCAATTTGCTAACAGCAGAGTGTCCTTTTGTCAGATGAGGGTATCTTTCCATTCCTTCCCTTGTCTTATATCTCTTTCAGACACTGTTGCTACATTCCCAGTGAAACATCCTGTATTAATCTCCTCTGAGGGCTTTTTAATTTTGTCCCTAGTACATTAGGTCCTCACTTGTAGGAATACTTGCACAAGGAATCAGCTTGTTTTCTTATGTCTCCTATGCCCAGGGCATCTTATTAAGTCTTTGGTTGCTGCTTGCTTTTAGAAAGAAGGTCAGTGTGGGTTTATTGCACATCTGCCAGTGGTTTGCAAAGTACTAGATCCTCGTAGTGACATATGTGCCCACCAGGCAAGTGTTACCTTTCACAGCCTGTGTGTGGGGAATTGTAATGCACAGAAAGGGGCCGACCAGATGCGTGAGGGCCATACTGCAAGCTGTCACAGAAGTTTCACCAGTTCTTGCTCTTTGTCGGGTTTCTTGACCTCTGTGCATCACGTGCATAAGCACCTTCTTAAAAGTCAGACTGAAGCTCAGGGCATTAACTGCAGGCAGCAGCGCAACATGATCTGCTGGAAATTGTAAAGTCAGCGACGCAGATTTGTGTGGACTTCTGTGTGTGCCCTCTCACTGTTAATAGGTAATAAACCACTAACATTTCAGTGTGATGGGAGGTTTCTGGTGTGAACTTGTGTTTAACTGCCATAAATACACAGGTGTAAAATTTTTGGAGTTATGTGTGAAGTACTGGAATACCACCTAGAGACAGTGGTATGTTCACAAGGTTTTGCAGTAAAGCTTGGGTGGTTTTCTTGATGATGCTGATGCTGGAGCATAAACTTGATTGAATATTACTTTTTTCTTTCTTTTCTACAAACAACTCGGTGGAATTATTTCTAGAGCCAATGAGAAACTTCTGAAGACCACCTCATAAGGCACGTTCTTGGGTTGTTCTTGTTTTCCTGCTAACCTGTAACTTCCCTGGTTTTTTAGCACTTTGAAAACTTTGTGGTTTTATGTCAGTTTCTCCATCAGCTGATGTTGAAATCAGTTTCAAAACTGCAGCCAGAGCTTTTGTTTGCCAAAATATTTAGCTTTTAGTTTAGCCTGGCCTTAGATGAGCACATCTGAGTTCAAGTAGCCTAACAAGTTAGCTTCTTTTTTATCTCCTCTGACATGCAACTGGCCATGCTAATACTCTTAGCTTGCCCTAAATATTACAGAGGGAGGGAGAAAAGCATGTAAAGGTCATTATTGTGGTTTACTTGATGGGCAGTAGTTTATTATAAACTGCTGTGACTCAATACTCAATTGTTTTTGATACTCTGTTTATCATATCTCAACTGCAAGATGTTAAGGAAGCTTCTGATCTTTCCAGCAGTTGGAAAAGCCATGTCTCATGATGAGTTTTTTCGTGATACAATACGAACTGTAAACTGCTCGTATGAAACATGCTATTTGCTACGTGCTATTTCTGTAAGAGACAGATGTTTTGATCCTATCTGTAAGTAATACTATAGTAGTGTGCATAACTCCTAAATTATGATCAGTGATAGGACACAGGGAAATGGAATGAAGCTGTATAAGGGAAAGTTCAGACTGGACATTAAGAAAACATTCTTCACTGAGAGGCTGGTAGGTCACTGAAATAAGCTCTGCAGGGAGCCTGTGGTCCTTGGTTGTCATGGCACCAAGCATTTCAGAATTCAAGGATCATCTGCATGGTGTTCTTACAGTTTAGTGTTAGGTACTACTGTGAGAATCAGGGAGCTGGACTTGATGATCCTCATGGATCTTTTCCAACTTGAGATATTCTATGATTCTATGAGTCTCATTTTTACATTGAATCTTTTCAGCTGGATGCTTTTTTTGTTGCTTTAAAATAATAGGTACTTTTGTAATACATGAGTATAACATAGAAAACTATTGCAGTTCCTTTCTGTGATTTTATTGCTTGATATAGTGGCATGGCACTAGCATCTAACAAGTGAATACATTCCTGTGGTGTTTTCAAAAACATATGAGAAACCATATGTTTTCATAAGAAAACAGCTGTTACTAAGCATATGATTTCTTAGATAGAGCAACAGTTATTAAAAGGGCAAGGTAAGACCCCGGCTTTTCTTTTAAGTTGAATAAAGCTGGCAATAATCGTTGCTTTGAGTGTGCAGTGGCGCTGCATGTAGATATTGCCATGTGGAGTTGTAACTGGAAGCAAAGAGAGAGAGATTAACATCCATAGTCTGCAGCTTGGAAGAGACAATATAAATCTCTGTCTTGCTTTGAGCTGTGAATGCCTCTGTAGGAGTTATAGTAACAGACAAATTAGCATAATGTAATTGGCTGGCAAGGTCAGCCCTCTCCAGGAGCATTAGCAATGTTTACTGTAAGAAGAGACAGACCAAGTATTGTAGGGTAGTACGCTGTCTGTCCTTTTTGAAGGAAGAATAATCATTTTGGACTCCCTACATCACAGACTCTTTACCATATCTTATTAAAATTCAGGCTATCATATTTCTGCCTTAAAGCAAATCAGCTAAAAGAGCAACAAAGAATATTCTCTGCTATCACAAAAATCTTTATTCATATTTTTTACTTTCAAGCCTATTTAGTTTACATCTAGTTTACATATCTCTCTCTCTCGCTTTCCCTCTACCTTTCTTCTCGCTTTCCCTCTTTCTTTCTTCTCGCTTTCCCTCTTTCTTTCTTCTTGCTTTCCCTCTTTCTTTCTTCTCGCTTTCCCTCTTTCTTTCTTCTCGCTTTCCCTCTTTCTTCCCTTTCCTTTTCTCTGCTGAATCACTTTTCTAAGAATGCTAAACTTACATACTCATCCCTGCCAATACCCACTAAATGTGGGAGGATTAAAATTTCTGGTCTTACTACATGGGATGCAATCAGTAAATCCAGACAAACACATCAGCTTCCTTGTTTGGATCTTCTAACAGTGTGAAACTTTGGGTGAAATTCTGGGCCAGCTTTAGCAATCCAGACTCACTGGATTTAGTTCTGCAAACTTTTTCACAGAAATGTGAGGTGGTGTCCCACCTTTTGAAGGAGACCTTGCACTGGGACCAAGCAACACTGATGTTGAGCCTTTGATTTCCAATGTGACAATCTGTGCCACGTATTTGAAATGAGTTCAAGCATTCAGTTACATGATGCTTGGGAAGCGGCTTTCAGAATATCACACAGGGATTGCACTGCCTTTTCCTATATATCACCAGGAATGCTGAAGGTTATGCTGTTTAACAGCTATCTTCAGCTTAAGTCTTTAAAATACTGTTTATGACCAGCTGTTGCCACTGTAATTTTCCTAGAGAACTGGCAGACAGGCTAAAACATGCACAGAATCGCCTTCAGAGCACTATCTTATTAGAAAACCTATTTCCTTGTGCTTAGACAGTGTGATCTAATGGATTTCTGAAACACGGTACTTTCTGTGGTCATCTTGTGAAGAAAAAACAGGCAGCAATTCCTGAACTCCACAACAGCTGTATTTTTGAGTCTTGTGAAATAATTATAGCTTCCAACCTAATTGTAAGTTAGGTGGGTTTAAAAAGAGAGGAGTGTTGTTATTGTGTTCAAGAGTAATATGTTCTCCGTTAATGCTAATACCCTATTAGATAGCTGCTTTTGAGAATACAGTTGTGGTGCTGCTTGTGCCAGGCTGGCATTCCCCATCCTCTTAAAGTATCAAGTTGCTTTGGTTGTAGTCATCTCACTGACATCCACTTTGTGGGCAAAAGCTGCTGTGTGGAGGTGAGCACTGAGAATAACTGTTCTCCATGCGCAGCTACATTGCTCCTCAAGGATGCATGCCTGCCTTATTTCATTAATAGCTCAACTGGGGGTGTTTAGTCTGGAGAAGAGAAGGCTCAGCAGGGACCTTGTTGCTCTTTACAACTACTGAAAAGAGTGGGGGTCGATTTCTTCTCCCAAGTAACAAGTGATGGGACAAGAGGTAATGGCCTCAAGCTGGACCAGAGGAGGTTTAGTCTGGATATTAGCAAAAATTCCTTCACAGGGTGGGTAGTTGGGTATTGGAACAGGGTGCCCAGGGAAATGGTGGAATCACTGCCGGTGGATGTGCTCAAAAACCGCGCAGATGAGGCCCTTAGTGACATGGTTTAGTGGTGGTCCTGGAAGTCCTAGGGTAAAGACTGGACTTGATGATCTTAAAGGTCTTTTCCAACATAGTTGATTCTATTATTCTCTGATCTTGATTATTATGATCTCTTGTCATTTCTGTGAGATTGAAATTCACATGCATGCTACTCTGAAGCTCCATGAGATAGTTCTCTTACCTAAGAGACTCCCCTGCTCTGCCACTGCTATATTGTATTACCTTCCTAGGTATACTATGTTGTCTCCAAAAGCTATTCTCTTGTCAGTTCCCAGCACTCTGTAGTTGTTGAAGATACTCATCCTATTTTAGATGTAAAGCAGAAGAATGCAAAGTAATTTGCTCCAAGTCATGCATTGTGGAAAAGGATGGCCGTGCAGTTCCTGGTGTGTCTGACCTGCAGAACACATTTGTAGTCCAAGTAGTTATATTTCTGACCTCTTCTGCTTTCCGAGTCCTGAGAAACTGTATGTCCCAACTTCACACCAGCTTGCTTACTTGAGTTATTTTCTATTAACAGTAGCTTTTCTTTCAATGATCCCCAGCAAGCTGTTCTTCAGGACCAGAGTCATGCCTTCATCAACAGATGGTCAATTCTGTTTTTTGCAGGGGGACCACTACTGGTTTCTTTTTCTTCCAAGCATGTTTGTTCTCCTAGTCTCGCTAGTGTTTTTTCCTGCCTGCCACTTGCTGGAATCTGCTGAAAGGCAGAGACGGACAAGGGCAGTGTGTTTCTCCTTAAACTGCAGAATGTCAGAAGCATCTTTCAGGATTCAGAGAACACTTTCTTGTAATACCTGCTTGTAGCCTTCGCTGTACTCACTGGAAGTGAACTTTTCTTAGCTAGAAGTATATTCAACCTTTTTGCCTTGTATGTAGACAGTCTGTTTGCCTTCTAAACCTTAATGTTTTAAATTGTCTATCTACAAAGATTACTAATTTTGTCTGAATGCTTCCCACTGATGAACCTAATTCTGATTTCTTTCAGTCCAAGATCTAGACTAACCTAGCTCTCCTCTTCCAAAACATCAACCTACAATTGACTGAAACTATTGTGAATGCTGTGAAACTGCATGCTTACCTTTGTGATTACTTTTCAGGAAGTCTGGTGAAATAACTTGATGCCAGCTTAATGCTTTGTTTTGCTTCTGTGTATGATCTTCACTGACCAAAACTGTTTTCCTACCAGTTCAGTTGTCAATCCACTCCTTTGGTTTGACCTGTGATCCCTTATATGTAGCAAATGGTATGCCTGGGTGCTTTCTGAGATCACAGTTGGTCTCGACTTCTCAACAGTTCCCAGCATTTTGTTTTAGTCCCCATGTATTGCTAGCCAGCCTGGCCCAACATTATTGTTGCAGTTGGTTGGGGTTAAAAGAATAATTAGGAAATGCATTTTATTACCAGGGTAGCAGCATTTCCACTTGACTTCTTAGCAGAAAAGATAAGCCTGATGGTTTTCTGCTTGAAACTGCCTGAATGGAAAATCACTGGCTGTTTTGTTGCTACCATCTATGCTCTCCTTTACCAACTGCTCTGTCTAAAAAATGTTCTGGTCATTGAATGCGGTCAAGCAGCTGTTGCTGTAACTTGCGCTTGATGCCAATAACTTATGCCAGTGAAATCAATGATGAGAATTTCAAAGAAGCTTTAAATAAAATATAACAAATTTAAGTGCCAAAGTGCTGTCTCTGTGAGTTTGCTATTAACAGATTATAAATGGTTTGCATAATGTTGAAAAGCCCAGTGCCTTCAGTTAGCAGTATCAAAGGCTTGTTTAAAGCAATTCCTGGAGGATTGCCGCCTTCTCCCCCCAGCTTTCTGTTTCATGATGGATAAAAACAAAACTCTTTACAATAAAGAAAGGAAAACCAGGTTTTCAACTACCCTCTGACTGGCCTCCAGATCTGGCAGCTGCTTTTGGATGTCTAATTGCTTGCCCTGCAAAAGTTGACATGCACCTACTCTGAGAAGGTTCTTCGAGTACCCACTTTGTACATGCATTCTGTCTGACTTACAGAAATGAAATGATAGTGCTGGAAAAAACTCAGAGTAAGGCTTACAATTATATATTTTTTTGTTTGCATTTTTTTATTAGAGTTTTCTGGTTTTATGAATTCAGAGATAAGTATTAGATGCAGAGAAACAGTGCAAAATAATGGCTAAGATACTGGCCTGGGAGAAAACAGCCCTTCCATTGAATCTTGATTTTTGGCTACACAAATCACTTTCTCTCTTTTTCTTCCTTTCCCTTTCCTCACTTTGTCTCTGGACTCTTAAGGCTTGTGGGCAAGTGTAGTCCATCAATGTGTCTATACAGATTTTAGCACAATAAGGCCTTGATTTCAACTGAGGCCTCTAGGAATTACACCTAGTAAGTATACTGGCAAATCTCTTTTCTTTCTTTTCAAGCTTCTTACTTGCACTTCTCCATTTGGAATTCATGGCAAGCTCCCTTGTTTACAGCAGTCTAATGGGACCATAATTGGGTCCCCAAGATAACATTACAGATATAAGCCAGTTTTTCCTTAGACAAAGTTCTATGGAGAATGTATTTTCTGACAAACATGCTTTTTATAAAAGGGTTTGTTGTTTCGTGTTTATTGGTGTTCCATCTGCTCTAGAGAATACACTTGAGAAAAACTAGCTCCAGCATGGCATATAATGTTTCATTAGCAGGCATAACCTTGTTTATTTGCTTTTTTAAATTGTATTTAGAAAAGGAAATCAGTTTGCACCATTGACATGCTGCCAGGTTCCTGTTTATAAATGTCACAATAGGCAACTTGGAAGAAATGAAAAAGTCAGTTTATGGCTTTTGCATGAAGTACGACAGAACTGGGTAGAGCCAGGCAGCCGGTTGTGCTCCCCCTGTTTTGCAGACTCCCAATTAGCAAGACGTAGTGTGGCGTTAGCAGTGCAAAACACCCTGAGTGACCCCAACTGGGTTATGCACACTTAATGTTACTGACATTTATTTGAACAGAAGAGGCTCTTTGTGCTATGTTTCTTAAAGGGCTATCTTGGGCAAGCAATTTTGTATGAAACAAGCAACCCTGAGGAAAATGGAAGATATCTATAGGAAACTTCAGGACATAAGCATAAGCATGCAATCTGATGTCATCTTTTCCAATAGAAAAGCTATTTCCTTTCAAACTCTGATGAGACCAGTCTCACAAAATTTTCTTTTGCTTTAAAACACATTCCATGCATCTCCTTTATACCACGTTTTTTCCTTTCCCCTAGTAAATGGTTTATCATGGGTACATCTGGTACCATATATTACTTACTGTGTATTTAAAGAAGGCTTCGTATGTCAAAAGCATAGTCTGAACAGACATGCAGAAAAGGGCATAAGGAGGGTAGTGGGGGAAGAGGGGAGGGAATCGTGGAAGACAAGGGTCATCTTTCAGTATTCATTTCTACTGGAAATTAGAGGGCACCACTGAATGTCTGTAATTAGATCATGTCACAAAAATTAAGATAAAAGACCAAAAATTCTAAATATCTTGCATTTCATTCATAATATCAGAGGAGCTGGAGCATTTGTTTACACCAGCAGCCAAAGTGGAGGACAGGCAGGGAGGCTTAACTTGCCCAGGAAGAGGTTCATGTGCAGTTTCCCCAGAAGATGGGAGGAAAAGACCAGGGAAGGTGACTGCACACTCTGTGTACCCAAGGGGCAGAGGCCAGGTGGAAGCATGTCAAAATGCCTGTGTTGTGAAGATTTTGTGCTGGGCTATCACCCTTCAGGCAGTGGCCTTAAGAGGATTACTAGGGCTTAAATGGGCTCTTGGGACTTTGAGTTATAGTAGTGACTGCTGCAGCCTTGAGATGGTTTATACCTGGCTTAGCACTTCATATGTCTGTCCTGTGTCTTGTGCCATGCTTCCTAGCAGCACTGTGTTGTTTGCTTAACGGACTTGAAGTTTCATTTGCATCACTAGTGTATCTCAGATAGTCTTTCTGATAACCTAGTAACAGCTATTGACAGAAAACAAGATAAAACGATTAATGAGGTGTTTTTTTTTTTTGTTTGTGCCTCGTCAGGATCAGCCAGCATGTCTACATATAAGAATAATTAATCCTAACTGAAAACAAAAGGAAATTTCCCTGCATGTTTCAGCGTAGATATTTAGGATAAAATTTTGCAAAGCTCCTACCAGCCCCACTACATGAGTCTGATCTATTAATTAACAGTAATTATTCATTAGGGCTCCAGAAGACTGAAGACATTGTAATAAAAGGACTGGAGCTACTGAAGCCCGTAGATACCTTTAGAAATGTTCTTTATGTCAGGAAATTCATAAATTTTAGACACGGTGCTCTGAAACGATATTTGGGTGGCAGTTAAACTCTGGTCTGTGAACTGCTGGTGGTCGCAAAGCCGTGGTAACTCATCTGCAGCCGGTCTGTGGAACCATCTTGCCTTAATTACACAATTTATGATAAGAGCACAAAGTGCTCTGTGAGAAATTCAGAGGGTTGACAGAGGTCTGTGATCCAAAAAATTGGAAACCAGTGGTCGAGACTGATAAGTACAGATTCAAAGCTTTATGATTTCGGTGAGAGCAATGTTTCCCTTCTTCCCCCATCTGCCTATCATTACTTGTCATTTTTGAGTAAGGAGTTTAGTGTTTCCTTACGTTTCTACTTCTAAGGAGATCAGGTTGATAACATTTGATTGAGCAGTGGTGCCCAGGGTTCAAGAAGTCAGATATACTGCTTCTGGCCTTCGAGTCTTCAGCCTTGTGTGCATAGCCAGCAGTGTCCAGTTCAGCAGTAGACGTTAGATAGGCCTTGGGAGCCGGGAGGAGTCCTTCTGCATTCTGGGAAATATCATGCCTACTGGTATTTTGGGCTTTTTTTAATGTGCTCTTTTTATTAAGTAGCTGTTAAGTGAGTATTTGCTGTTCTTTGAAATGTTTTGAGGAATAGATCCTTTGGCATCAGTTCTGTGTTTTTATGCATCAACCTTATAAGTGACTTCATGCTTTTTGCTAAGTAAGGGAGTTAAATAGATTTTAGTGGTCTGCAATAAGATCTTTCTAGTGCTTTGTCCCTATAATTAATGTTACTGCACAGCATTTTCCAGCAATACTTTTGTGTGTCCTTTTATCTGCGTTAGTGCTTTTTCTCATTCAAACTATACAGATGTTATAGTTTAAAAAAAGTATTGCATTTCAGTCTCCTCCAAGTTTACACTCTCCCATCTTTCACATAATGGAACTTTTTCCTTTTTTATTTTAAATTTGAATCTTCATAATAGGCTTTCCTTTTCCTGTAATCCTTCAACTGTATTAGTTCATTTTTTTATCTCCATTTTCTTGCCTAGTTCCTGTGCTGTGTTTGCTTGCCTTGAGTGGACAGCAAGCTTAGTGCTGTGCCTATGGAAGTTTAGATGCTGCTTGCTGCAAACCGTTGTGATGGGCGGGTGTGAATGTGTTTTCCTTGCACATTGATCTGAATAATGAGATAATAGATGAGTTGGTGCTGTTTCTGGGGAAATTTGGTAACTTTGGTTTTATGACGATCGTTTTCTTCTGTTGGGAGAGAATCCATAGAGGTTCACTATTTTTGATGGAGATTGTATATGGTTAAAATAATTTTGAAGCCTTCCATTATTTGACACATTTAGTCTATAGTTTTCTTTACAATGTCATCCAAGTTATTAAGCCAGCAGGTTCTTTGGTTGTGTAAGCAGCATGTGCAATGGGTGAAATTATGATCTCCATAATCAGACAAGATGCTACTGTACACTACTTAAATGTGCACATGCAGCTGCCATTCAAATGTGTTGTTGGTGCCCTATATACTGTGTGTCTGTAGAGCCTTCTAGAAGACTTCAGGTTAGAAATACATGTTTTCTTTCCCCATAAATTATAAAATGGCTGAAAGTAGGGCAGCTTAGAATATTCATCCTTGTTAAAAATTTATTGAGAGGCCAAGCTATAGAAATTCTAAAATATTCCTGGGCATTTATTTTTATTTTTATTTGATGCCTTTTTCTTTTTCAAATCATTTGAAAAATACGCAAAGCTGCTCTTTGGGAAAATAGTTACATGATTTTGGTTGGGTTTTTAAATTTTTTTTCCCAGAAAACAAAAAAAATGCCAGAAAGTGCTTTTGTCTTTGTTTAGATGAATTGGATTTTCATTTTTCATGCCAAATGCCATCTTACTTTAGAACTTATATAATAGTCTGCAAAACATATTTATGTACAATTGGTTATAGGTGGCAGCTCTCTCAGAACAATCCTGAATGAATCTTCAGTTTGTACAAAACTGTTATTTGTAATTTTCACTAAACCTCACAGTTAATAAGATATAGTAGGAAAAATGTAAGCTGGCTTTGGTTCAGAAACCTGCTATTATAGGCTAAAACCACAAACAAACTCTGCTTGAAACTCAGGAGATTACAATGGATCTGAAAGGATGGCTCCATCTTCTTCATCCTTTGCCTTCAGTAGATGGAGATACATGATATAGGTGGTGCTCTGTGACGTGGATGGCTGTTTCTCTGGAAGAACCAAGGTTTAATGGAAAGGGTGACTGCCTAGAGTCATGGGGTGTATTTCGTCTGTTTCTGTGGAGCCGTCATTTCCCTGCTGTGCTTGCCAACAGGGTGTGTGTTCTTGTGATGTGTAATCCTCTCCACCAGAACATGGAAGCATGACTTAAAGAAGTTTTTACCCTTTAGAAAAAAAGTATGTTGCCTATCCAAAGTTAAATGGTTGCATGTGAGAGAAAAATACTCAAATGTTTTCTTGAAGCTAAAATGGGGAATACAGTGTAACTGGGGAGAAGTCAAGCTGATGATGATCTATTCCCTTTCCTCTTGCAGCTGGAAAGGTTGAGAATAAACATGTTGATTTAAAAGAGGTTTGTGGATATAGCTTGTTTTTTGTTTTACTTATATGAATGTTAAATACTGCTGGAGAGTACAGTATGAGCACATGAGCAAGGCAAGCATTTCTATAAAAGCTTATAGTGTTATAATCCTCCTTTCTGCTTCAGTGGGAGTGACTAGGAACTTTGAGAATGAAACTTAATCCTAGAGAAAATAAATTCCTCTTAATTTATTGGATCTTATTTAAGATCCATTAAATGAAATTTAAGGACAGGCAATGTTTTTCATGTCTCTGCAGCTCCTGGTATGCAGGTGGCTTGTTCCCTGTGTGAACATTTAGGTTCAGTTTAATAAAATGAATACTAATAAGCTCATATGTCTTCTTCTAATGCTGAAGGACAGCTGTGAAGATCTATGAGAAGATTGTGTGTCATACTCTTCTTGGAGCATGGATGGGTCTTGGAGTGCTAAAAGCAGGAGAGCTCTACCCATGTCATCACTCCTGCTGACGACTTCTCTGAATTGGAGTGCAGGGAGCTCTCCATGTAGTATCAGTTAATCTTAATCATTGTCTCAAGAGCTGGAGGAGAATGAAAAGGCAAGCCAAAGTGAGATGTTCCTCTTGGATCCCTGATGGAAGAGCATACAGAACTCCTTAAAAGTAGAGCTGGAAGAAGCCTAGCCAACAGTTCAACTATAAATTGGCCGATGTTGGCCAATCTGTCCTGCTCGTATGAGGGCCCAAAGTCGAGTCTGCAAGGAGGTCATTAATATCCTGTCCAGGTCCATTCAGAATCAGGTGCAGAGCTCAACACAACAAGGCCGTTTTAGGACTTCTGAAGACAATCTGCATGACACATGCAATGGGCCTAGTCTTGCTGTGCCGATGATTTAAAGTCATTCTGCATGTCATGATGCATATGACTAGATCAGATAGGCTTGGTGTCAGATCTATCGTGCATTACCTTCCTGCCATCTTTCAAAGCATACGCATTTTCATTTAAGTATGAACTTGCTTGAACTTCTCTGTAAATTCACTAGCATCTCACCAATGTAAATTATTCTGAGATTGCTAAATCCCTTTCTTGTGAATTGCGAGTCATGCTGAGTTTGACATTTTGTTGGGAAATCGTAGGCTTTTTCTTGGCAGCATTGTATAGCATTATAGTTCCTGCCCAACAACAGTGCTTGCATTACTGAGAAGAATGGACATGTGGATGCATTGACAGGTTTTCATTCTGGTTTTGCTTTCCATGCATCACATATTCAGCCTACTTTCTGAAAAGACAGCTTATGGGAAGTTGTTAAAACTCTGAAACACCGTTACAAGTTTATGCATGTAAGTGAACAATTACAGTGTCTTCTGTGCAAGCACAATAACATCATAATTCATACAGTTTGTACCTTAGAGAGGTCTGGGATTATAGGGGGAAAGGGAGAGAGAAAGAGAAGAAAATTAAAATACTGAATCTAGGAGTACAAGAATCTGATATTAAATCTTTAAGTTCTACCTTGCCATAGTACAACAAAATCCAGTCAAAATCTGGGCAACTGCTGGGATATCACTAGTCTAAAGCTCATGATGAATTTACACCCTGTCCCTTCCCAGGCATCATGGCACCATTCACTTTTCCTTAAAGATAGTCCTATATAGCAGATCAGTGTTCGCAGCTCTTGGAAATCTGTGATCTGGAGTCTGTAATCTAGAGAAATTCATGAAAATCTATGAAAAATAAGTGAATACTGGACCTGATTCATACTATGTAAATTATTTACTTGAAGAGGAACTTGGAGCTGAGTTTTCATACTGGGTCTAACCCTGTGGCTGTAAGTAGAATTATGCTGCTGTAGGCAGTACCTCTGCCTCTTTATCTGTTTAGGAAGACTGGAGCAATTCCTGTAAAAGAAACAGAGAGATCCCTGTGTTCACGCTAGCCTGGGAAATCACTTGAAATATGTAAGACTTGGGAGACAGGGGGGTGATAGCGAAGGCTTTCAATGTTGAGTCCTCTAACAATTCACTCTTTTTCCATGTTGTCATCTAAAGGGTTTATTCTTGTTTTGGTTCAGAATGCAATCTTCCTCTTAGGTCTGGGATTCAGCATGTTGCCTACCTTCCCAGTCCTCCGCATTCAGTCAGAGCTCTGAGATTCCTTTCTCACCAGCTTTATTTGTCATTATTTTATGGTTTCTATGTGTTTCCTACACAAATTGGCTCATAAATTGGAATACTAAATGAAATTTAACTTTAGTTTTCAATCCTGAGTACTGCAGTGGTCAGGAAGATGCTTTGCGTGAGTCTTGGTCGCAAAGTGTGTGTGTAAAGTTTTTTTCTTTTTCCTTAGCCTAGCATGAGGTGATGATGTAAAGTTTCTTTTCCTCTTACTGTGAACAATCCACACATTGATGCCTGATAGGAAAAATAATGCTCTTGAGGTTACCGTATTTTTCGTATGTATAGACTGTGGGTTATCTCTGGCTTGAGAGTTTTGTTTGTTTTTAAACATGGGCCAAGTCAAACCTTGTGGTTTAGCAGCAGTGTGCATTGTGTGTGCAGGCGCAACAGAAGTTTTATTCCATAGTTCCTTCCTTAGTAGTATCCTCGTCTCTTGTGGATTGTTCACTCTGTGCTTATGAGTTATCTGTAAACTCTTTTTTTATGAACTTTTTAAGGACTCCAAATTACCTGAAGCAAAGGTTGTATATGTGCAAATACAGTGCTTTTATTCTAGGCCTCTGGGATATTATTGCTCTGCAAAATATATGGAGGCTAATAGAAGCGGCTGTTTCATGACGTACCATGTACTGTATGTTACTTTGAGACTATAAAACTTGATTTGCTTGTCAGTCTAAGCAGACCTAGTACACAGTAAACACCCATGTAGTAAATCGAGGTGCCCTGCACTCACCACAAAAGTCATTTTCAAACAAAATATATATCTTGTTCAGTCAGGAGAATATGTGCTAAATATCCCCAGTATAAATCACGAGTCTGAGTGATTAGTCAACTTGTGGGTATTTTTCCATTTATATTGCCTGTGAAAGTAAACAGCTATTTTTCTTTTCTTTTCTTTTTTTTTTTTTTAAAATCAGTTTTGGTTACAAGTTCTATTGGCTTGGGATTTACCAGGAGCTGGTAGCTTCCTATTGTTGAGTACAATTAGAAATCTGAAAGTATCCTATAGAACAGAAAACCAAGATAAATGCTTTATCTTATTTTCATTTTCCTCCACCATCTCCCATTTTGTTTTTTTTTCCACAGAATATCTCCATGCATAACACAGTTGGAGGAGCAATGGCAGGACCTGGATCTCACCAGCTGACAAATACAAGAATGCCAAACCATGATACCAGCGTTGTGATTCAGCAAGCCATGCCATCTCCACAGTCCAGTTCGGTCATTACACAAGCACCTTCCACAAATCGACAGATTGGGTGAGTCCATTTGCATGTTCTCATTTCTCCAGTTCTCTGGCTCCAGCAGCTGCGTGGATATTGTTCTTGTGGTTCTTAAGGTTCAGTTGCATGCAGACCAGATGTTCTCATGGTTCTTGAGAAGTTTGCTCTTGATCCTGCCAGCATGCAGTAAGGATCCCTGCAATGTGTTGCAGGCTGTGGGGGAACAGCCAGGTTACTTACATCTGCTTTGAGCCTCATGCTCTGGTTCATAAAGGGAGGAATGCTTTACTTGTTTGGAAGCCCTGCTTTCTCCATCCAGATTTTTGTTTTTATCTGTTTACATTCGAAGTTCATGTTGTTTCTATGACTGCTCTGGGAAGAAAGATGGAGTATTTCTGAAGCTAATCCTTTCACTTCCTTCTGTGTTCTCAGTGGGATTGGGCTATTTCATGCATACTCTGTTTAACTGAGGAGTGCTGGAAGACAAAATAAAAAGACCATAAAGATAAATGGATTTTGTCACAGAGACCTCTGCAAACAGTTGCTCAATTTGTGATGATGGATCCATAGTTATTCCCATAAATTGTCAGCATGGATGCTTATTGTATTGGCTTGAATGCCAATTGTGTGCTCCTGTTTGGAGAATTGGGTGAACAAAAACATCCATGTTTTGTACACATGGTTACTTCCAGCAAACATGAGGTCCTCATAAGTCACAATAACTTGGTTTTAATTATACAGAAACTGCCCAGGTGGTTTGAAGGTGTAGTTTTTCATCACACAACTCTGAATTTGGTGGGTGTGTGTGTTTATGCATGAAAGCAAATGGATAAGAAGATATATCAGTGCACTAAGAAAGAAGCTACAGCCTAGATTCATTATCTGTCATTTGTAATTTGGTCACATCTATTATATGATAAGTGCAAAAGCAGTCTCTGTCCCCAGTCATTGTCTAAATAATTGATAAGCCTCTTCAGAGTAAAGCTCAAAAGTGAAATCCTGGCATTGAAAACTCAAAATCCAGTTATTCTTGAGCTTTCTTTCAAGATTCTTGGTGGCTGGGGGAGGATGTAGACCACTGGCTCTCCATCTCCCAGTGCCATGGAAGCAGGTATCGCCTGTGGCACTGACTGCTCTGGAAGGGTTACCTAGCTATGCACAGGACACTGATTCCATCCACTGCCCCATTTTCTGCTCCTTCTCCTTTATTTTCCTTTTTACTACTATTTCAGGATTTGGTTCTTAGTATTGAAATCTGATAGTATGGGTCAGGTAAATATACTTGATAGATGTGCCTTTGTTGCCTATTGACAAAACACAGTGTTCACTGAGATTTCAGTGCAATACTCTTTGCCTGTGAATACGAGAATGTTGTTGTGTTACATATATATCCTATTCTGTTCAAAGACAGGGGGGTGAGAGAAATGGAGGAAGGAAGAAACAGTTTATTTTTCAGTTTTAGAAAGGAAAGCAGCTAATGCCAGTATTTGGGTTAAGGATGATTAAACTCCTGTTCAAATTGTGACTTAATAGGTCTAGTGGTAATTATGATCCTAATTAAAACAAAAAAAAACCCAAAAAAGCCCCAAAAACCAACCCAAAACCAAACAACTTTTAATAGTCAGTGGTGAGGTATTTTATATGGGTCTGTACTTGGCTTCCAAACAATTGTTTCTATATAATGAGAAAAAAAACTGCATGTGGTTTTGCAAGACCCTGTCAGTCAGGTTTTAGGTTTGTGTTGGTTCAGGGCCATGGTGATTAGAATCTCCAAACTTGGAGGGGCTGAGGATAAAAAGGCCTATTTCCTAGTCAGTAGTGAGTGTCTCATTGAGGAAACTTCGTCATGATATATCTTAATTCTCCCTTGTGATTGACTCACACAAACATTTCCTAAGTCTGAGTCTAAAGCTGCTCTATTGGGAAGCAATTGTCAGCATTTTAGTCTCTGTGTGAGTTGGTGTGTGAATGAGACTTATGGTGTGACCTCCAGCATACTCTGTTCACCATTCTTCCCTCTTCCTAGGAGCTTTTGTTTTTTGTTCATGGTGTGTCCTAGGAGATAATTGCTGCATTTTCAACTTCATCTTGTTGCCAAAGTGTTGAGCATCCTTGTTGTTTGCTGTTTTTTCCTTCAGTCTTTTCCTTGTGATGCCTGTTTTATTTATTCAAAGAACATATCTTGTCATTTCCATTTATCTTCATCTTATCCTTCTAAAAGTCCTAAGAATTATATCCAAGACTCATTCATGAGGAATACAGACTGGACAATGGTTTTGGTATTAGGCAACTGAAGAAAAATGCAAATGGGCTCAGAAAATGTTTTGAGTTCAGAAAAGTTTGGTGGTTTTGGTTTGGCCTCACAGAGTTAAGATGGTCCAGCTTTTTAATAAGACCAAATTCTGAGGTGCTCAAATCAGCGGTTTTGGGTTGAATTCCCACCTTTTTTTTTTTGTTTTAAACATCTGAAGCTGCCCCGAAGGGTAGATGAGTCCTTACCATGGAGAATTGTGCCAGGGAATATGCCTTTTAATGAGCAATAAAACCAACAGAGAGCAACTGGGTAAAACTCTCATTGAGCTCTGTAAGAGCAGGATCAAGCCCTAAAGGTTATATAGAACCATCTTGTAGCAATATTCTGATTTTTATCACAACCACAAATATTTTCGTGTCAGACTATGGCCAAGCCACCTGCACATGTTTGTGATGGCCTTACTCCAACAAAAACAGGGAACAGCAATGAAAAGTCCTCATTTAGACCCTGCTTGTAGGCTGTGCTCTGGTAACAGAGAATGGGACCCACCTGTGCCCGCACACAGTTCGTTTCATGGTGAGGAGTGGGTGAGTTCACAGCCGCTGACATTCCTGAGGGACGTAATTTTCCCTTACTTTATTCTCCCCTTCTCTTTTTCATCCATCTCCCTCCATTCCTCTCCCTCCCTCCATGCCTCTCTTTTTTCCTATGCCCTACTCTGGCTCTGGGGGCTTGCGTATGAAATGAGATATTGACAACAGGCATGGGAAAACATGACAGAATGAGCATTGTTGGGCAAGCGTTACTGGCACAGTGTATATACACACATTGTTTCAGCTATTAAGCTTCAGCTACTACTGAACAGGCATCCAGCCAGATTAATCAGAAAAAGGGAAGAGCATGAAGGTTAATAACTTAAAAAATAAGACAGGGTGCAGTCCCACTTCCTCCCACCATGTACCTTGGTTGAGAACAAACAGCAGTGTTATTACAGCAAACTGGCAGGTTGGTAAAAAGGTCCCAGATAGTATTTATGTGGTGAGGCAGTCTCTAACCTCCTTGCCGTCCCTCCTCCCTGCCCCCCCAGCCTTTAACATGTGGGAGGAATGCTGTAGCTAGTAACTACTTGTGCTGATGAAAAATCAGTTGAGGAACACTTAGCGGTGAAGGGTGTCTTTGGCTGATTAATAGCACATCATTTGGAGATAAGATACATGGAGGAAAAACAGTAAGGCATATGGAGAAAGGGAATCAAAAATGATATAAGACATACATTTGTCAAAGATATAGAAAGGCAGATAAGCTGAATCAGCTTAAGATATGGGACTGTGAACTAGGCTGTACAATAGCAGTGCTTGTCTTCTTTTTTTTGAGTAACTCTATTTTTTTTCAGTGACCGAGTTCAGCAATGTATGTGAAAACTATGGTCAGACAAATTGGTGACAGCACAGTACATTGGTTGCTTTATCTGGACATGTCTTTTGCTAGGTTAGGTGTCTTTTTCAGACCAGCAAAGTCTGTAGGTGGCTGCAGCCTAACATCTCAGCGCTGCTGGAGAAAGTAACCTGTTGCTGTTTTTCAAGCTAGCAGCAGACATAACTGCTAATTTTTCCAGCTTAAAACTTACTGGTGCAGCTCTGAAGCCGAAAGGGAACATGAGAGGATTGAGGGTTGTCACACATGGGACTAACAGAGGTTCAGTGACATAATGAAAAGCAACAGACTCATTGTGACTGGCCCTGGGGATTTGGAAAAAGAAAAATCTTCTCAGATGTAGTCTTAATCAGGGGCACCTGAGAGGGCAGAACTAAAAGGCTCCTCTGTGGCAAGCACAAGGGTTTTACCATAGCAGCAAGCTACCTGAAACTGTAGCTGCTGGTTCAACACTCAGAGAATCCTGCTATCATCCTTCATAGCTCGAAGAAACAGAAGAGACTCCTGTAAGAGATGTTCACAGGTAGAAACCCTTCCATAATGCAGCTAGTTCTGGAAGGCACTCGGAATAGGCTGGTAGCTCTGAAGGGTCTTTGTACATTGCCAGATAGTTTCTCTTTAAGCCCCTAGTAAGTTGGAGGAGTGTATGGCATCAAAGAGGCCATAGAATGATGTGTTTTTATTTAATTCAAGGACCAGTTCCCTTTCCAGAAAACCTGGATAAAAACCTCTGTTACAACTCATGTATTTGAACTGAAACATCATAGTATGTTGTGAGTTGAGAAGAAATGTGCAGTGAGAGATGAAGTATCAAATAACCTCTTGGTTACTAGATCAGGTCCATTCCATAGCCTTGGTTGTACAGGATGCAAAAGCATCACTGAAAGGGGAGGAAAATTGAGAGGTGGGAAAAAAGAGCATCTGACAGTGTCATTTTAGCCCAGTATTTTTCCCCCTGTCTTTGTACTCAAAGGTGGGCTTTATTTCCTGCTTCTTTTTCTTCTGTTTATGCTAAGATATGTTTTCTGTAGTCTCTTTTACCACTCTGACCTCAGTCAACCTTAACATGGAATCTCATCAAGACATATGTGTGCAGCAGCCACAAGCCTCTGGGAAGCTCAGGTGAATTACTCTAGGAAATTATTACAAGCAAGCGATTCACAGAAACAAGTTGTCTCATAGCTCACAGCTAGTAGGCAGGGTTATTAGGGGGTAAAGGAGTCTGATGGATCCTCTCAAGCCGTTTCATCCCTTTTAGCTAGACACTACCTAGGTCTGCACGTTAACCTGCAGATGGAACTGTGCTGCTCTGTGTGTGACGTTTGGAAGCTCTGTCTGCTCCCCAGCCTCGCCTGTTGTTTGCATCGGCATGTTCAAGAGCTGCTGACTCAATCTCTCCTGACACTGCTGAGTCAGGAAGAAAAAGAGCGAACAGCACCAGTTTGTGTGTCAGATATAGCACAAAGGGGTGATTGTTCATGGCATCGCTCTTCTATCTCAAACTATATATTTCTATGCCTTTCCAGAAACACTTTCTTGCTGTAAGGTCTAGGGAGGGGTTGGAAAGTACTGACATATATCAAGATGACTTTCAGGGGACTGAAAAGAGAATCATTAACCAGGTAATAAATAGCCTGTCAACAAGGAATGGAGAAAGTTTAGTGTGTTTCTTATCTAACTTGAAGTCAACTGTTATACTAAAGTTATGTGCTTGTTATACATAGTGGTTAAATTTATTAATGAACACAGTATTTTACGCCTCATACTTTCTACTTGACAAAAGTCCTAAGATTATTAGAAATGTTGCTTGTTCACAGCAAGAACAGAAGGTAAAAAAAGGTGTCAAGGATGTTGTGCAACTTGCTGGCCACTGACTCTTGTTAGGATTGTTATCTTTTGTTAAGAGGAGAAACCAGCCCCCTTCGTCTCCTGATGGCCGTTTCACATAGGCAGCAACACCACACGAGCCGATTCTTATGCCAGTGTTTTCTGAGAAATGGATCATGACATTTCCATTCTGGAAAGCTTATTCTGCCCAAAAAACTATAGGAAAGAGAGGTCAGAATAGTGTATTGCACCCATAACTGTACCTAAACAGAAATATTGAGCCTTCATAGACATAGGCTGACTCTTACTTCAGATTAAGCCATAAATAGGATTTAAATATGATATGCGGAACTTGGAGAATACAGCATTGATTGCTTAATTTTAGTGGTTGGCATCTCTTGTGTTCCTGACATATGTCTATATATATATAATACACACTGTATAAATCTTTAAAGGTGTCACCAAAATTTATAGTCTGATTTATATAACTCTTTGAACTAAAACAGATGTAAAATCGTTTTTGGATGGAAGAGAATCTCAGAGTTGCAGTGGGTTTGATGCCATTGATTGAGCTTTCCTAGTCCAGAAATGATCATTAGAGCTCTGCATGCCCGAATTGCATAGCTCTGCTCTTCATCACAGGTTTGCACTTAACATGCTCTGGTGCATGATTCCAGTATGTGTTTTATCCAAGTGTCAGCTGGTTTGACAGGTAACTAAGCCACACCACAACACTAACTCAAACAATATAGGCTTTGTTTGGTGTAAGGCTTTTTAAAATAATTATTTATTTTCTTCTGTGTCTAAGAGTAATTTGCATGCTCCAGAGAAATAGCAAAGGTTTGATGCTGCCCCACACCATGTCAGTTCAGAGAAGATCTTAAATGTTTGCTTGGGGTGGCACAAGGGTGTCCTGGGTTCAGCAGTAGCAGTCATTTTTCTCCTTCTTAGTAGCTGGTGCAGTGCTGTGTTTTTGATTTTG
>WYDI02027783.1:49207-109018 GCA_009867235.2 Psittacus erithacus
GTTATACCTTAGTTAATAGACTGTTCTTATCTCAACCTGTGGGAGTTGTATTCTTTCGATTCTCTTCCCCATCTCTCTGGGAGCCGAGGGAGGAGGTGGGGGGGCAGTGAGTGGGCTGTGTGGCAGGCCTAAACCACGACAAATGGCTATAATGAAGGAATAAAAAGTGAAGAGCATTATGTGCAAAGAACTGATAAAATTGTATCTGTTTCAATGAGGGAATTGTCATTGATGTGCCAACTGGCATTGGCTGAAAACCAATGACAGTATTTCAGGGAAAAATAGCCTGAAGGGAAAACACATAAATTACAGACTATGTGTAAAGCATATAGATTCTATTTTACCACCTGTAAAAGTAGGCCTCCCCATTAGTTGACAAGTTGAGGTTTAGAAATCAGTGGTACAGTATGGTCCCATGTAAGGCATATATATGGTTTTATTTATATGTACTGGCAGGCCAAATATGCATTTGAAAAAAACCAACAATCCCAACCTCAAAACACAAAAAAGAAAATACAATTTAAATCAAAAGTATAGATAAATCTGACACCACCACCAAAAAGACTTCTTCTAAACAAATGAAATGATGCTTGATTTAGAAGAAAACATTAATTTAAATACATCTGTCATTTTGAAGATCTTCTAGCAAAGTTTCACATGGTAAATCATAGTCTAAAATTCTCTTAGCAATTTTTAGTAAAAAACTTCTGAGGTGAACAAGGAACTGGTGGCTAGACAAAACCTGCAGGTTGATTGAGACGAGTTCATTTTGATGAGTGCAGAAAGAGTGTTCCTTAGAAGAAGGAACAGATTAGAAAATGTATCTTAGAAATGTATGCTGTTATGAGCATCTGAATTCTGCCAACAGAGAAGTTTACTCTGAGCTCACATGAATGAAGTGGAATTTTGCCAGTAAAAGAAAGGGTTGTGTTATTCTGCTTGCAGGATCCAGGTCCTAATTGGTTTATGAAATGAAGGGGGCAATCTCTGAGCTATTACCAGCTTCCTCCTGCTGCAAGTGAAGTGAATCGCAGCTGTTCTGATAGGGTCCATAAAAACTTGGAGGGGTAATAAAATGTTTTCACTGGACAATTCTCCAAATGAGTGAAATCCAAATCCCTAGCTTATTTGACAGTTGTTAGAGAATTGTGTATACTTCCTGGGGAATTCTGATTTATATTACGTTACTTTCAACTATAGCATCCAGGCTGACCAGTGCTGTAAATGTAAGGGCTCAAAGTGACATTCTTACTCCTTTTTTAAGCATACAAATTGAAATACAATGTCTACATGTCAAACATCTGACAGAAGAAAAAAAGTTGTGCTCCTTGTTGATTTTCTACCTTTTCTTGCTTGTATCTTCATACTTTCTTTCTCCCCCACCTCTTGCTCTTTTTTTGGTTTTTTGCCTGCTAAAATAAAAAGGCATTGTTAGCATCAAATGACCCTAGAGAGAAATTCCTGTGCTTTTAGTCCCTTGATTTCTTAATGAAAATAGTAGCTTTTGGTCTTCAAAAGTTTTCTTCAGGGAACTTCTAACCAGGTCTAGAAAGTTCTAAGTCAGATATGTTAATCATGACTTTTTTTTAATTCCTGACCCCCAAAATGTCTGTGATTTCCCAGGCAATGACAGGATAACCCCACCTTTCAAAGTAAGATGACTTAAAAAGAACACAAATAGATAACATAATGAGAAGTGTCTTAAAGAATAATGAATTGGGTTATTGTGTTTCCAGTTAAATCTCAGCTGCTTGGCCTTGAAGCTTACACCGCTGTGAGCATCCACTTTCACACTGTAGCTGAGCATTTATACAAATATTATCAAAGCTTCTCTGTTTAAATTAGTCCTTGTATGGCAGATGTTGCTTGTCTTGTCTTAGATAGACTGCTGCCTTTTGGTGTCTAGAGAGTGACTGCACTGCTCCACTTCAGATGCAAGGTGCTGTCTGGGTGGCCCTCTGATCCTTTAAGCACTGTGGAAGCAAGAGCTAGCTACAGTTGAATATCTGTCTTCCTTTTCTGACATATGGATTCTTTTACCACATGTCCCTGGCTTGTAACATGCAGTAAAGTTGTCCTACAAAATGCATAGGAAGTGGTTTATGAGGTGCACAGATCTGAATGGTGATGCTCTCCTGGAGCATCTGGGCAGAGCTGCATGAAAAAGCTTTCCTGATACAAAATGCTCATGGGTAAAGCTTGTGTTCTCAGCAAGTATTTTGTGCTGTTACTAGAAACTGCCCCAGAGAGATGAACTGCTGACTTAATGTACCTGAAGGAATCTCTCTTTGGTTATGCTGGACTTCATTAATTCACTATTGCTGCAAGTTGTTGCTGTAACTTTTTGGGGCAGCATGAGTAAGCATGCATTATGAAAGTAGGCAAAAGGCAGCAGTAGTTTCAAAATATCCTGTCAAACTATAGTCTTTGTTAAACTCAACAGACTGTTATGGATGGCTGTTCCTGGTTGAAATACTGCTACAACGTTTGAAGATGTGAACTGGAACTGGTAAACAAAGGAGACCAAATATGAACCAATTTCTCATTTTTTATCTCAATTTGTGCTTGTCTAGAGTGGTTTTGTCCGAGGTTACATGACACAGGTATTAAACTAAGTCCATATTGAAAATATGTGGTCGGTAGGTTATACCAGAGATGATTAATACATACACCAAAGAGTTGTGTATAAAACTTCACGTCTTTACAATTAATTTCCTTTTTAGTCCGTTCTAATTTCTTCTTGCTCTGCAGTCCGTTCCAGGCCCCCAGAAGAAAGAGACCTAGAGTGTCTTTGAATCGCTTCTGATCTGTAGGGAAATAAAATAGGAAGCAAAATAATACTTCTACTGTGAAGTAGCGAAGAAAGCAGTCAGTGAGTGCCATACGAAATGGATGTGGAGAAAAATATGGATTCTGGGCTCCACAACAGGGAAGAAAATCCATACTTGCTTCCAAATTTTCCTCTGGCCTCTATGTAGGTCTATTGTTCCAATGCGAAATTTGTGACTCAGAGGATTTATTCAAATTCTATATAAAACATAATAGGCAAAGTTCATTCCAAAAGTCATCAAGTGGAACTATATTTCTCTGTGGGGAAAGCTGGGGTCCCTTCCAGTCTGGTGTTTTTCTGTACACAGTCTAGTAGCATGGAGTGTTTTGTTGCATGTTAATGCAACATCAAGAGTTGTGGGGCCCTAAATAAAGCAAATGCTAGAAACAATACTGGACACAAGCAGAACCCATAAATGTGGAGGGAAGCAAAAACCCCATATATAAAGGAAAACAGAGGCTGAGAACAAAAGCAAGAAAATGCATTTCAAACCTTAAGGGGAAAATATAATTATTTTTTTTTTTGAGGAAACGTCCTTGGAAATGTTCAATTTTCCTTATGACCAAGTCATGGATCTATAAGATGTGCTCTTGATGAGAGTGCAAATGTCTTCAAGCCAAAAAAAACTATTCCATGTTGTTAATAAAATCCCACCGCTGAGGCATACATTTCCTTCTTACTCCTCCTGTTTGTCCGGTATATGAACAGGAAAATAGAGACACCCCTGCCATGTTTACAGGCTGTGCCTTGTTATTTGTATGATGGACAGAGAGCGAAAAGCTGTATTGCCAACACTGCTATTGGAAAAACCTGGAACTAATTAAGGGACCTCATATGTTTGCTGGTGGAAATTACTTGGGAGAAGAGTTCTACTGGTATGGAACAGTGCTCTGTAACAGAACTGTAGAAAAATGACAAAGGCAATAACAGCTCTGGTGGAATAGGATGAAAAATATTAACATGAAAAAATTTACTACATTGACTTTAAAAGTCAATTTTTTTTTTTTTTTTTTTTTTTTTTTTGTCTTCCAGTGGGGAAAAGAGAATGTAATTTGCCTGAACTAGATGATGACTTGTAATGTTTTTACTTGTTACTGATTTACTTACTTCAATGAAACTTATGAATTCCAGTGGAAGCTTCAGTTGAGTAATTTTCAATATTGGGTTATTTTATTACTGGGTCTGCTGAGTGTTCAGTGTTCTACGGTGTCTTCTTCCAAGAGCTATGAGCACTGTGAATCTTTTTCATGCTACTTTTTCAAAATTGAGGCTGTCTATTCCAAAAGCAAGAAAACAAGCTACCCGAGCAGAGGGACTTCTAAAATTTCAACATCTTGCTCCCTTTCTCCCTCCATTTCTCCTGAGCTGTCTACTTAATTCCAGATCTGCTTCCACAAGCTGATACAAGTCTTTGTTTACAAGTTGGGTTATAGGATATGAGGTGAGTATAGCTGTTGTACGATGCCGATGCCTTCCTTGTGGTTGCTGAGATATGATGTGCTATTCTGGGTAGGAAGCAGAAGCACTGTTGTTTCACTCCAGAAAGGCATATGGCACAACATCATGCAACAGAGAAGAGAGTTGATGAGCAAATAATGAGTCATTGTCATTAAGGCAATGTAGTGTATTGTCAAAGGAAAAAAAATACAATTCAAAATCAGTTGAAGATCAATCTCTGGAGATCTGAGGCTTTGTTGTAATTTCTGTTTGCAGTCACTTCTCTATCATGTAAAGTATGCTGGATGCGTTCTCTGTTTTGACATTTGATGTGACAGTGCAAGGCATATGCATATACATATGCTCATGCAGTTCTTCTAGCACTGCATCACTTACAGTTGCGCCTTGATATTCTTTCCCCCTGTTCTCTAGTTTTGCAGAGTTCAAGGGGACATGATCTTTCATTGTAAGTTGTGACGCTCCTAGTCCCAGTTCAGTGGTGGCTTCAGGGTTCAAAATTGCAGCCTAAAAATGAACTAGGCTAAAGGGCCTTTACTGTCAGGAATAAAGTCATGTACTGTAACTGAGAGTAATCAGTTTGGATCACATTCGCAGATTCTTTGTATTAGCTTTATCAGGTCGGGCCATCAGAGAGCAGATAGACAGGTAAGACCAAAAGACCTCTGAACCCAATTAAGGTTGTACCACATTGAAATCAAATTCATGTGGTTTAGATTTCAGAAAGTTACATTTGGTGGGCTGTACTTACTTTTATTTTGTAACCTAATGCAGACCATGTGAACATTTGAAACGCTTTTAACAGTTAAACCAGCTCAAATAACACAGAACCAGAGCAGCAATAAAGAATGAATTAAGACCTATTGCAACTACAGCCAAATTTTTTTCCTCTTAAAGAAATATAAATGAGTGATATATTTAAAAAAATACTATATCTATAGTAACTTTGTCCTTAGTTTTTAGCATGACAAGCCATTCTCTTATCTTTTAGAATAAATGTTTGGTTTAAAAAGAAATCTTAAACCCACAATGTTTTATTTGTGGTGTTTCAGGGCGAGTCTGGATGCACTGTGGAACCACTGATATTCCTGTGGATGCATATAGTCTGGGATTGGTCGTACAGCTCTGAGATAATCCTGAGGAGCTGACACTTAAAATACTTGGCAGAATAAGATCATGAATGTGTGAGGATAAGAAAATAAGTGTTTTAATTGCAGTCCCCTTTCTTAAAACTTGTATATGTGTGTGCAGCTTTTCATTCACGATGCTCCTTCCTCGCTGACATTGGACAGGCTTTATGTGTGGACCATATAGAGGTTCAACTGGTGCAGACTGATATGTTTGCAGTTTCTCTGTTTGCTGAACAAAGAAACTGGGTGGAAGTTATGGAGCCTACAGAAGACCTGGCTAGAGTTGGACAGTGCCAAATATGCCTATATCCTACCCCAATTTCAGGAAAATGATGCAGTTTAAGTACAAAGGGACAAGATTGACTGGCTTAGCACTAGAATCATTCACTTGGATCAGTTTCCTTATTTTTGTTTTATAACAGTGATTTCCCAGGGTTTTGAGAGGTCTTCTGGTGTTGGGAAAAGAGATCAGGGCCCCAGTTCCTGTCTGTGTATATTCTATCCTGAAGGAAGAACTTCCTAGGGCCCCAGGAAGTTCTTAGATACTTTTTCTAGTATCTCCGAGACACCGAAATGCAAAGCCTGTGCCATTCTAATTTTGGCATAAGGCCCAGCTTCCTGACTTCGGAGCACCACTGCTATCCTGAGTGGTCATAGCTCCTTTCCCCATTAGCTGTCCTGATGTGCCTGTGTAAAACAGCTTTCCTCACTACTCCCTGTGTGGAGCTGGCCACTTGGTTGTCTTTGTCCCTTGCTTTTCCATAAGCTTTTGGGGCTGATGTGGCAGAGCGTGCATTCAAGCATAAGGCCTTTAATTTGGCATGAAACCAAAAGTTCTGTATCACCAAGACATTTTTGTGGCTGCTGTTCTTTCCACAGGCCACAGACAGCAATTCAAAAGCTTTCCTCCTCCCTGTGGGGTGAACAGCTTGAAGATCTGCGCTCATGCGTACTTTCCAGAAGCAGACAATTAATAGAGCAAAGATCTGTGCTGATTTTCTTAATTTTAAAAAATCTTGGTTAAAAACATAGCACAATACTTGTTTTCTGTAAAGCAATATCCCTTGCCTCACTGCTCCTGGGCAGTGGCTGACCTACTGCTCATGAAATGCAAGCTGTTTCAAAATGTTAATGCAGGGAGCTGGGGTTGCTGTTGCTAATTCTTAGGAGTGGTAGCATCGAAAAAAGTCTCTATCAGCATCAATTCACAGGTACTTCTATATATGAGGACCAGAGCTGGTGGAGTGGAAGGGGACATGCTACCTGCTCTCTCTCGCTGTTGTTACATACAGCGTTTAGAAGGGTAGTTCAAGGCTTGCATGGAACTAGGAAAGGAGGAGTATATCCTGGAAAGGTTAAAATGGGAAAATGGCTGTTACTTGTAACACTGCTCTAAGAAAAATGGAACACTTTGTCAAGCTCTTTAGAGAGCAGACGCTTACGTTCTGATTATAAGAACACAGAAAATCCATCAAAAAATAGATCAAATCAAGTGGATGTTGGACAGAAAGCAATGTCAGAAAATGTTTAGTTGCTAGCCTGGATCTAGGAGAGTTCACTTTGGTTTCTTTTTCACCACTTATTTCTTTATGATCTTTGGCAAATTTCTTGTCCTTTCTTGGTTCGCCGAGAAATACTTCCTCACCTTACGGGAATGTTAAAATAAATAGGTTCCTCTGATACTAGGTCTTGATCATTTGATGTAACTAAACAACAGGAATTTTTCTGAGTGTATAATTCTTTGCCACAGAAATTGAGAAGAATGATAGTTTTGTGTAATCACAGCTGAAATAATGTGCTGTTAATTTCCTGGAAGCTAAGTGTACTGCAGAAGATGCTTTAAACAAAGTAAAAAAAACCAGAATGCTTATACTAGACCTTCTCCAGACATTGTGATAATCTAGTCATCCCCCCACATTGCAGAGGGGTTGCACTAGATGGTATTTAAAGGTGTCCTCCAACCCAAGCCATTCTTTGAATCATAGAAAATAAATTTAAACCTGATTTAATTATCAGATGTGTTTCGTAAAAGCAATAGAATGCTAATATACATGTGAAACATAACTAAAAGTAATTCCCTTTAACTTTTCAGAATCAGGATAAAACAAGGGCTCATAAACATTAAGATTTGTTTTAAAAGAATTCAACATATTCAAATGTAGGAAGACTTCAATTTTCTTTCTCTTTTTTTTTTTTTCCATTGAAATGTGTTCGTTAATGTCCTGTTGAATCAGACATTCACAAATCCTGCAAACACTGATTTTTCTTTTGAAAAAGTATTATGCTTTGCTTATTTTTTTCTTTTCTCATTCTGGTTAATTAATTGTATTATGATATCCCCTAAAGACTCTAAACCAGACTCCATTCTTTGCAAAATACTCAAAAAATGAGTTTCATGTCAAAAGAAGTACAAGCCTACAATCATTTCCTTTGTCTTCAATCTCTCTATTACATGCTTTCTTCTGTCTCTTTAGTAGGTATCCATTCATTCATCATCTTTTGTGTGTGTGTGTGTGTGTGTTTGTGTGTGTGTGTGTGTATGTGTGTTTTCCTTGTTTTCCTTAGACTGGGCTATGCAAACTGTCTTGCTGGCAGGCAGACTCTGAGGAAGCTTTCCATTCTAATTCCTTTTCATTAATGAAAGTTATGAAGCACTGCCAGCATGTATACTGCCTGTAAACAGAAGTAAAATGAAAGCAATACACTTCCCTAATCCCCCTCCTTCAATGGGGTGAGCTGGACATGCAGCGGATAAAAGTATCACTATGACAGCAAACGTTGGAGGCATATCCATGCAAACGAAATCAGACAAAGTGTTTTAGAAAGGAAGACAATTAAGATTCCCCATATATCCAAAGGCAGTCCTTTTGCTTCCCCTTAATGGAAAGAGCCTGCTAAGTTCCAAGAGTTCCTCCATGGCCTTCAGTGGTCAGTCTGCAACAGCTTCACAGGGCAGCTGGAAAAATTAGAGAGTTATAGAAAAGTACTGCATGTGCTCTCATACCAAAAAATGTGAGCTTCTCATTGGGGTAGGAGAGGAAATCCATTATGCCATACCCTGAAAATACCTAGCTTTTATGAGCAGGAACACACCAAACAGAAACCCTACATTGTCCAGCAACCCTTCAAAGTCACAGTCTTTCTGAAATAACTTCCACCTAGTGTTCTTTCTAGGCTTTTAGAGCAGATTGCTCCAAGAACATTTCATGTCTTTTTTTTTTTTCCTAACAAGCTATTAACAGCAGATGAAGAATAACACCCTCCTAACAATTAATGCAGCCTGGGGCCTAACCAGAAAAATCATTATTTCCAAAAAGTCCTATTGACAGAAGTGCTGCAGCAACCTTTCAAAGCTGCACCCACATCCGATGACAACAACAATAAAATGCTGTGCTATTTTTCTTACCTCATAAAGTTGTCATCTCAGCGTAGCTAAACATCTTAGTTGCCACCCAGCCTGTAAACATCCTTATGTGGGGAAGGTTATCAAATAGGTCATTGAGAAGCAGCTCTTACATTATCTAAAGTATTATCTAGAGCCCTCAGATTTCCTGGAGCCCTTTCAATCTGGTTTAAGACATGGTTATGTTACAAAGACACAGCTATTTCTTGGCTATTGCTAGTCTTCCTGATTTATTAGCTTCTGCTAATGGATAAAGACTAAGTGCTCAATCAAATCTGACCTCTCAGACATGCTGGCTGTCAGAGTGCCTTTGCTGGTCACCCTGTCTATTTTGCTGGTGTCCCTCTAGGAAAGTGTAGCAATCTAAGAAGGAGAGTTCATTTCCTTTGGGTTACCAGCTTTAATCCTGTGCTCTTCGTGACTTCTTACATTAATTGTGGAATTCCAGGCTGCTGCTTCTGGAAAAAGGACCAAGTGCTCCGCTGTCCCAATCCCCTTCTAGAAGGTGCCCTTTTAAAAATGTCCCCAGTCGGACAAGTAACAGTCTGTGCACCATTTGCATCAGTGTGAGAACCTTCTTTAGTACTTATTTGCTATGCCAGCCTTTAGCCTGCAGGCTGCCAGTCGCTCCTTTCCCTGCTTTCTTCAAGACTACTAAAACAAGGAGACTGCACTTTCCTTTTATACAGATTCATTTTAGAGGTTCTGTAATCGAGTTTTGCTGATATTAAAATTGAGATTACGTAAAGTATGGATGCCTTGAACTAGTAAAAATTGAAGTCTTGAGGGACACTATCTCTAAAGATCAGCTTTCCCCATTTAAAAGCAGCGTATTCCCAGATTCTGGGTCCCCTTAAAAGACTTCTCTCTCTGCACAGCCAAGTGCCTGTACCTCATCAACAAACAATAGAAAAGAATCAAGTAGCAGGATCCTGCCCAGTTTGCATTTATTTAACCCGTTGTCACCACTTCATTTTTTTCACCAGGCATCCTCTTTCTGCCTAAAACAGATGCTGGGTTTGCTGGTGCCAGAGAATTAATCTTATTAATAATTTCTATTTTTACTGTCAGAAGGACTTGGTTTCACTTTCCTCTCTGGCCCACTAGGTCAAGGAGTTCAAGTTCCCCACTGAGGCTTGGAGCGAATCTCAGTGCTGACTGTGCACTTCAGCCTGGGAGAGGGGGAACATGCTACACTGGTACAGACCCTAGATTTCCAGGAAGACTTGAATATGAGGTCTCCTATCTTTTTCAAATACACTCCAGGTAGAAATTACTGGACTACTTCCTCATTAGGGTATTTGGGAGGCTTCATTTTATTTGGGGGCTGTATTTTGTACAATATAGACCTGGTTCGCTGCACAGTCCTCCCTCCCAAGGGATGCTACACGCCTGTATCTGCCTGTTTGTTAGTGCCGCATGTATTAAGACACCGCAGAGTGATGCAATGTTGTAGTCTAGTACTACACTTTGTGAAGCATTTTTTTTTTATTTAAAGTTGGGAGAGAGGAAAACGTAAAAGAAGAAACTCAAGTTAAAAAAAAGGAGAAAGGTTCAAATGAACGCGTTACCTGACAGCTTTGTTTGGACTCTGTGAACTTGTTACCTCTGTAGTAAGATGAAAGTATTTGGCATAAAAGCCAAATGTTGGCAGCTGCACTTCACTCCTTTCAAACAATAGAAAGTTGGGAGTTAGTATACCCAACACCAAGTGCCAGCTTTGGAGAAGGGAGGGCAGTAAGGCTAGCTTGCCACACTGCTGCCCAGCAGGGAAGTGTCCTCTTCCCTCACATCCCTTAGGAGGGATGGTGGGGAGGCACAAATTTAAGTGTCAGGGAGCAGGGCCCATGCACTTGAGGTACACTAGAGTGACATACTGGCTTTGGATTAGCAGTAAGTAAAAAGGTTTATGTTGGAAGTGGGAAAGAACAATGAATCCAAACTTATTTTCTGAGGGTGATGACTGAGCTCAAAAAAAGGGGAAAGGAAAGGATGGGAAAAAAGCAAAAAAAGTTTTCTTTGGGCTTTTCCTGGAGCTGTCCTTTTGTCTTCACTAAGTGGAAACTTCAAGAGTTCATCTCAGCTTTTCACCCACCACTCCTCTGTGCTGGGACAAAGCAGCAGAGGATAAGAACGGGACAGGGCTTGTGCTCAAGTGTTTCCAAATGTTTCACAACCATATGCATTTATCGGTTCTCACCCTCCACCCCATCACCACTCCCTCCACATAAAAATCAGAGACTGAGCTCAGGCATCCAGGCAAGAAGGAAGCCTCCTCCTCTTTTTGTAGGAACCTGCGTGTCTCAGTGCAATGTTTAAATGCGCTAGGACTCAGCTAGGACAACTTGCCAAAAGGCAGTATCAGAGAGGTGCTGAAAGAAATGCCGTTCAAAGATTTCCTGTAAAGTCAGGTCATTTAGCGTGGGAAGCAGGCAATAGTCCTTTCTGGGTTCATGGATATAAGGAGCCTCAGTGAGACTGAAATGAAGGATTAGCAAAATTATTCTCCCACTATACCCCCTGCCTTTGATACAGAACCAGCAGTTACTTTCCACTCTACTCTGTGTGCAAAACAAGGCTGAAATACGATATTCAAATTATTCCCAAGGATGCATCTGCGGAAAAGGAAGGCACGAGCCAGATCCTCCCTTGTGCTTGTTCTTTGTCACAGCCTTGAATTTTGGATCGTTATAAGGACACAGAGAATGCACTCATTCCTGACACTGCTAGTGTTTCAATGAGCGCTGCTATCAATCATTTATGTTCTCACTCTTTCTTAATATATTTGGATAAGTAAAATTGCCAATAGTGCAACAAAATCAGCCAAAGTCAGCCCACAGAAAAAAACAATAGGATTGAATGTGATCCATTGTCTATTTCTGTACGGTACAGAAATAGTAAACCAGCATGAGTATGAGAAGAGCTCGCGCTTAGATGAAGCCATGGTGCAATGGATGCAGAGCTTAATAAATACAGTCTGCAACACTGCAGTACTGCTTTGATGTTGGCCACTTGAATGGCTGTGTTGCCTAGTCATTTAAGTGCTTACTTGTATTACCAATAAAGGTAAAGAGAACATTAGAATTGCTATTACATTTTCATATGCAAGATCTCAAAAAAAAAAAAACAACCAAAAAACCCAAAACTGAGAATGTAAGAGCTCTCGAAAGATACCAGAGCTGCGTGCCCAAACTAGGGTATACCTTGTCTCAGCATTGCCCACAAGTGATTTCTTTGCATATCTTGTAATATGGGGTTCATTTAGTGAAGTGCCAGCTTTCGCATTTCTGCACCTGTAGATGTTTATCTCCCATTTTCAAGACATTTAGCATTCTCGCAATCAGTGAAAAATCTTGAAAGCATGACTCAATAATTCTCTAAGGAGAGCAAAAAAGTATTTTCTTGATTTTAATTTTTCTGGCTCTAATCAAGAGTAAGGCACAAACAGTAAAATTGATAATAAGTTTTTTCATCTTGTGGCAGTATATTGATGCATGCTTTCAAGTCATGGTACCAAGGCTTTCTCTGCGCCCATGAGTAATGTAAGTTTTCTTTTTAAGTGGAGCATTAAATTCTTCGAGCACTGGTATTTGAAGAAAAGAAAGCCACATTGAGGCTCACGGTAGTAATGCTAACATTCAAACTGAAGAGATAATAATGGAAGTCCGGAAAGGATCTCTTATCTTGGCAGTACTCAGTTACCTCTTTTCTCAATGTCTATCTTGCTACTGTAATTACTTTCCAGCTCTACTTGTGTAGTTTTTCACATCTTTTTCTCAAATGGCAGAACCAAAAGAATTATTATAGGTGAGTGATAGAAAAAGATATATTGAATGGTGTGACTTAACTGAGATTTCATGATGCTGTTCTACAGTTTTGGTGTGGACCTTCCACTAAAGTTTCTGGGTTCACTTTACTGGTGGTGGCAGCCATCTCCATCTCCACTAAGGGACGTGTGGCTGGGGGAAGGGCTGCTGCCTAGATGTCTGTTTTCACCAACAATTACTTATGCATGTAGATAACAATGTGTGTTACAAATGCTAGTACCTCTTAACTCCTGATATTTCTGTAAGTGCAGGATGTGTACGTATTTTCTTTGTATTTAACAGTGGTAAACTACAGTTGTGGGGAGGGGTTAATATAAATTATGTTAGCTACTCCCAAGGTGTTTGGCACTCTACTGGAAGCTTGTCTGCCATCTGCATTGGCATGCAAGGTAGATCTCGTTGAAACTGGGTGCTTGCTTTTTGTTGTTCATTTGCCTACCCCTATTAATGAGCTTTCCGCCCACAGGGCCTGACAGAATAGAAAAGATGGTGACCCTGTTTTAACATGTGGTCTTTCAAAGAAAAAGGGAAAAAAAAAGACTGGAAATAATCCTTGCCCTGGCGCAGGGATGGCTGGAGTGCAGCAGCTGAGCACAGCCTACCCCTTTGGGCAGGGAGAGACGTGGCCTGGCTGACACACTGGCACCAGCAGCCTGCTGAGGGACCTGTGTCCAACCTCCCTTGGCTGGAGGGGAATTGACTGGGATGGTCATTAGGCCTTTGGGGATGGGTGGGAGAGAGGAACAGCCCGCTAGCAAACACATGGTAAAAAGCTTCCACCTCTCAGCTTTGGAAAAGTCTTGAAAAGCAAAGTCCCATGTGTGTGGTGTTCACATAGTAATGCGCAAAGAAATTACGAAAAAATTTGGCTGGGATGTAAATTAATATTTCTTTTTTAATGAACGTATGTGTTAAAACTTGTGTGGGGACTTTAAAGGACAACTAATGTAGCTCCAATAAATATCTCGGTGTTTTATTGAAGAAGCAATTTGGAAGTCAATTTCTTCAGCTGGTTCTTAGTGCCGGACAAGCTATTGGCAAAACTTCATTGGTTTCAGCATGGCTAGGACTTCTCTGTTACAAACTATATTGGTTTTTGTGGAGCAAGTTGCCATAATCAAATTTACCAAGACCATCGTTTTTTGCGAGAGCCAAGCACTGTCATCTGCATTTTAAAAGGCCGTGCACCCAAGAAGAACATTTTGTGCTGCATAAATGTATTTTTCTTTAGCAGAATTACCACAATATTTTTTTTTCAAAGCAGAATGTGCTGTGTGAAACACAAAATAGCCCAGGACACAGGATTTCTGGGCTATGTCCTGGTCAAGAGAATTTTTTATCAGTTCTGACATAGGGACATAGATATTTTTTTATATTTCTTGATCTTGTCCTTGACAGATTTCCCTAAACCCCCTCTGCTTTTCTTCTCTATTTGTATCTGCCCTTCTCTAGCTGGAATCAGGATGTGGATTTCTTTCAAGTGCCTTTGATATGCTTTTTTCCTTTGTTTTATTCTGGTTGCTTCTTTAAAGGGTTGATAAATCTGAAAGTTAGAAGAAATGAAACTATGGAACTAAATCATAGTATCCTGAGCAGAATGAAACTAAATTATTGTTTTAAACTTCAGAAAATGAAAGATGAATTCTAGAAAATGAATTAAAAGGTGACTTTGATTTGGGAACAAAATTAAAATTTTAAAGAAACAATGTTCTTCTGAAGAATTACTTTTGAGCTGTGACTGAGTTTGCCACAGCTGACTTCTTCCTCTCAAATCATATTGAGACCTACTCTTTCCCTTCTCCAAAGCCCAAGTCAAGGAATGACATGTGTGGCGCTTATTGTAGCATCAAGACCTATGTCTGATGACTGTGATTAAGTCAGTACAGGGCTTCCTTTTCTCCTGTTTACCACCACTGCCCATTTAACACCGTTTCTGTAACCCTAGCAGTGCCCGATATTTTGCTTGAAATCTCTAACTGGACTCACTGGTTTTGGTTTGTGTCTTGCTTGTCAAAAGCTTGGTGAAGGTTTCAAAAGAATTTTTTCATGGGCTGACACTTAGAAGAAGGGAATCGAGTGTAAAATGGTGAAAGATTTACGTCAAAACTATTTTTGAAGCCGTAGCAAATTTATGTTCCACAGGATCTTTTTTCCTCCAGACTTCCTGAGAGTTAGGTCCATGTCCAGGTCCAATGCAGCTGAAATTGGCTGTTTTCAGTTTCAGGACATCTCACCAGGATACTGCAAATACTTTGGAATGTGCAAGCTTCACACGTTCTGCTGACTTTGCAGCAGTACTTACCTGCTTGCAACAAAGGCCAAGCTGCAATAACTTACTACCTCACAGCCATATACTACTGTTTTGCAAGAAGTTAAGATGCACAAACTTACTTAAGAGTAGTGTCACTGCCTGAGGTCTTTCAAAACACTGAATTGAAGGATATTCTTAGACACTTTGCAATGCTTTTAAGAAGTTTTTTAAATTTCACTGAAAATTAATTGATTATATTTTTATATAACTTCTAAAAATGAATTTACTTATGTCTGCAGAGCCATAACCCTAATCCTGCCTTTACCTAATTTGATGTTCATGTAGTCACATCTACTTCTCTACTTCCACATGAACAAACTTACTGCAGTTGAAATCACTGCAGCTAGAGAATTGAATTTAAGTCAGTCACTTGCCTAGCCACTGTCTTTAAGCAGGGTAAAGCAGTGAAGGTGTAGAAAGCAAAGTCTTTCGTGTCCTGTTGCAAAGGAGCTCGCTCTGACATGTATGTGGGATTGGTACCTAATGTGTCCACGATGACAGCCAGCTGCTGCAGAGCACATTGCCTTGTGCTGGCAGTGCTTTCCTTCCTCTCTACTGTCCTTGCTTTTGTGATAGCAAAAGCAGGCTGTCAGTGTGCAGCACACTTTATCTCGCTTTATCAGTACCTGCTCCATAGTGCTCTCTTGACCTTTTCCAGCCCTGATGTTTCTGAGCTGACAGAAGCTTAGGTCTAGCTTGTGCCAAGCTGGTTTTTTTTGTCCTGTGATGATGGAAAAAACGTGATGTAGCTCAGCCACGTGCTGTGCTCCTCTGATCTGCACAGTGAATGACACTGAACTTGTCAGAGGTCAAAGTGTTGAATTGATTCGTAAAATAATAGGAACAGTTATTAATAGCAATTAGATACTTTCTTTCCTGCGGTTCTGTCATCTCCCTCCCACCTTTTTTTTCTGCTCAAAGCCAGAAACAGGTAAACAGGTAAACCAGCAGATTTCTACAACATCGCTTTGTTGAAATTAATACCCACTACCTGAATTTAACTTTCTTTAAGGGCTTGGTTGCCATATCAGATGTTTTAGTTTACGGCATCTACAGATTTTCTTTAAACAGAACCTGTCTTAAAATGAAACTTTTTTCTCCTTACTCTGCCCTCCTTCAGAAGCTTCCTGCAGGCAGCTATTGCTCTTGTGATATACTCTACCCTACGCATGGGCCCCAGCCCACAGCCAGGGCTAGGGAGTTAAAACTTGTGGGGTGGGACAGGGGTGCCAGGTTCAGTGCTGGTGGCATGGTGGCACAGGGCAGAGAGGAGCAGACTGGCGGAAGGAGGCCACTGCCAGTTGTAGAAGAGCTCCGTCATACAGCAGGAATCCCTGCCCTGGGTGATGGACAGCGATGATTAGAAAAAGGCTAAATGTCAACATTGTTCTGAACTGGTAATTGGAATTTTTCCAAGAGCATTTTGGACACAAGGTTTTTCTCCGCACAGGCTGCTTTCCCTACTCCTTCTCCATCTCCTCCTCCTCCTCCTTCTTCCGCCACTAACTGCTGTAACTCATTCTGTCAAGTAGAGTGCTGTCCCTTCAGACCTTCAGATAAATTCTTTACAGCAACAATTTTAAAAGCTGCTGTAGCGTCTCTGTCTGTCTGTCTTTCCGTCTTGCCTTCCTCTATACTAATTTATATGGTGGTGAGGGGAAGGGGGCTGTGCGTTGGGGGTGAAGTGGTGCAGAGCAGAGGGGTGAGAGCTGTGTTTTGACACATGTGGCTTTCCATTTTTGCAGAGGTAGTTAGCACCCTGCTTAGTGACCGCAAGTTGATTACAAACACCGCGTAGCAGTGATGCTTTGCCAAAACGCTCAGAGAGGAGACCTGCTCCCCTTGTCCGATTAGATTTAAAATTTATTATTACCAAAAAGATTTAAAGAAAAATTTATAGCTTGCAAAGAGGGACCCAAATCCCCAGGGCAGAATAAATAAAATAAAAACATGAGAAGTGCATTTATAATTCTCCGGAAAATAAGAGTGCAGCCTTGAAAAAGGTGTCCTTAAAATGAAAAATGGATGACTGAGTCACCAACTGCTACTAATCTGAAAGTTACTGCTTTTGATAGTTATGGCTGTGCTACTAACTCTTCGTTAGCAAGGATATTTAGCTGTAGGATAAGAGGGCTTTATAGAACATTTGCTCCCCTGTGGTTTAGAAATTAGCCTGTACGTGGAATAAGTGAGCAAAGATGGAATGTATTTTCCATTGCCCTAGTTGTTCCTATGCATGTGTGTGTGTTGGTGCGCTTTTGCATGTGTGTGTGTGCATGCACTAATAGCTCTGTGGTGATGATGGAGATGATCAAGATGATACAGAACGGAAATACTGTGTGATTTTCTGGAGTCAGCTTTTAGGACTCCCTTTAAATGGGAAAGGCAATGATTTCTGGAAAGCAGGTTTGCCAGAAGGCTGCAGTTAAGATCCTCAGATGGTATTTACTGCAGAAATGTACATTACTGTGATGTGTTTGAATCTGGAAACAATTTTTCCCACAAAGGAGGAAACACCTTGTCATAAAATCTATTGTATTTTACTTGTTTATTCAGTGTTATGTCTTGCTAATAAATTGTGGACTTAGCTTTGTTTGCATTTATGTTAGTGAGAGATTTAAGTTTAAATTCAATCTAGTAAAATCAACTGTATCTAGCTCCAGTGCCTGGTGTGAGATTTCTCTTAAAAAGCCTGTACCAGCATTTCTGAAAGTCAGAAGCAGCAGCTGTTCCTCAAGCCATAAGCAGCAATGTGAGTCCCTCCAGCAAACCTGTAAAATTCTTTCTCTCACATTAGTTGGTACTTTTTTTGACTTTACCATACTTCGCCTGAGGACTATATCCTCCACTTTCCAGTGGTCTCTGGGCAGCAGGAACAGAAACATCTAGGTAGGATTACAGTGGAGCTCTTCTCCACGTCTTGCAGAGAGGCAGTGCATGGTGGTGGGGGCAAGAGCTGGGACAACTACTTGGGGAGCACTCAGCTCAGCTGCCAGAACTGGTTTAAGAGTGTTTGGCAATGGGGAAATGAGGCATTCAAACTGACGAGAGCATTGCTTGCACCCTAGAAACTGGGACTATGTTCTTCTAAATAAGCTTTACTGGAGTATTGTTTCCTGGTCTTTCATGAGAGAAGATCTAGAAGGAGTACCATTTTGCCATACTGTTTGTTGAGCTGTCCTCTCTGCAGGTGAAATCAAGTTCTTCCCTGTGCCACTGTACACTTACCTCACCATCTATTTGTTAGTTGGTTACACAGTACTGAAGCAGTTAATGGCTTGCGCCCTGGCGCGATTTCTTGATACTATTAATAACAATCCTTTAAGAGAAATTTATTTTTTTAAAATTGAAAGTGAAGACAGCAATTAAACAAACCTCTCATTAAGAATCCACAGTGGTGTAAAGCCTGGGCAACAACAGAAGGAAGTCTCTTGGACAGAAAATAGGTACAGTATCATGCCGTCACCATTTGCTGATTTCAATTGTTTCAGCGTAACACTGGGCATCCTTGGCAGAGTGACAGTTGAAACGCTCTCCAGCACTGCGGCCATGAGAACACCCCAAGTATTTTAAGTTAGCTACGTAGGTCCTGTTCTTAACTTTTCATCTCATCAGATACTTTTCTTATTAGAACTTGAGAGCCTTCCCTCTAAGGTAATGATGATGTATGTTAACTCTCCGTGATCAAGTCCTAGCTTGCATGTTTCTAATGTGTTATGACTGTGATCTGTGCAGTAGCTGTGCTCCAGCCTTGCTGGGCCATGTGACATAATGGCATTTTTAATTTCCTCCTTCCAGTCCCATCATCTGTTAGCATGTAGGAAATTACTTTGTTTTTCGTGTTAATTGATAGCATGACCTGTTTCAGCAATTCACCATCTCAAAGGTATGCCTGAGATCTCCAAATGACTCACTGACATAAATGCAGATGAGCTAAAGCCATTTGTGTTACAGAAGGGCTGAAAGTTAAAGCAGAGTATCTTGATATCCAAGGTAGCCTTTTACCCTGTAGGACCGTGGCTCACTTTGTTAATGATCGCATTGAAGTCTAGTGGCAAGCGGTAGGTTGTAAGAGGCAGCCTGCAGGAATAATCATGTTAAATTCATGGCCTCTAGCTCACTTGATCAATTGCAAGCTGGTAGACGTTTATTTAAAATTTATACCACATGAATGTCTGAGGTAATAGGTGAATACTGTAAAGGGTTTATTTAAAAGGATATTTGACCAGTAGGGTCTTTGGAGATCAAATATTTCATTTTCCAGGGTGTCCTGAGTATTCAGAGAGTAGGAGGGGGAAGTAAAGAGGGATTTGGATAACGTGAAATACCACAGAAAGCAAGATTTTCCAAGGAAAACACCAGGAAGCTTGGTATGAGTATTTAATGTATGCTGGAGTTTTTAAAAGGAAACATTAATGGTGAAACATGCCCTCAAAGGACAAGCCAGCAATAAATTTTGTGTCACAAAATTACCTGTCAGTGAGATTATGTTTAAATAACGTAGAATTGTTCCTGCTTCTTGAGGGGTCGAGAGAAACTTCATGGGAGAGTGTTCAAAGTATTCAGAATTATGTGCACAAATCCCATTAACAATAATGGGATTTGTGTGTTCAACCCTCCTCAAATGGCATTGAAAAATGCTGCTGTTGGTTGTTCTTCCCAAAAGCATAGACATAGCAAGGGAGCAATGAAATCCAAATATTTTCTCTCAAGATTTTTTTTCTTTATTACTTTCCAGACACAGAGTATCTCACTAGCAGCCTGTGTGTACTGCATCATGATTAAAACCTGCAGGCAACTGCCCTCTTCTCTTGCTCAGGGGTGGGGTGGGAAATGACAGCAACCACAAAAAGCACCACCAAACAAATTTGACATGTCATTACCTGTGACAAAGGGGAACATTCCTGCATAAAAATTCAGTAGGACAGTGAGCATTTTGAATGAGTGGACATCAGTAAAGGGGTCTTGGTGTGGGGTTTGGGATTTTTTTGCCCCTAACCTCCTTTCTTAAAAAATCAAGGTCTATGTTTTGATGTATTGTAGATGAGACTGAGTCCTTGTAAATTAGAGAACAGTACAGGGCAGAGAATGCTCTAAAGGTGGAAGGCAGAGGAAGAAAGGGAACAAGTACACAATTAAGACTTAAATATGACTGAACATGTTGCCATGGGATTTGATCTTATCCTATTTACAAGAGAAGACTTATGACTCATGGGTTCTAAATGATCAAGCCATTACTCATTTATGGAGTAAAAAAAATAGATACCTTTTATGGGATTTTTATAAATAATGATTACTTCCCCATATTTGTGAATACTGAGAAAAGACATGCTGCAGTCATAAAGCCCTTTGCATGCTCAGCTTCTGTGCAGACTTTTTGAGAAGTATTTAATGTTAACTGATTGTTTCTCTCTTCAGAGTTTTATTCTCCGTGGTGTTCTGCTCATTGCTTCTGCTGAGTTTTAAGCCTTATTTCACAAAATCATGGAAGGAAAGCAGGACAGGCTTTGCCAAAATCCAGATAGATGACACCTGAAGACCCTGTAGTGCAGTTCAGGATGGACACATAAAAGCTATTTTTTAACTATTTTCTTCCCATCTAAGCATGGGTGAGCTGTGCTTAATTCCAGCACTGCTGGTTGCTAGTGGTCTGCTATAATGGTCATAATGCTGCTTACCATGTGCTTTTCCCTAGTAAAGACTTTTCAGCTGTGCCTGAGGATCTTAAAGAAATTATCCTGGCCCTTCACCCTTTCGTGACAATCTTGACTTGTGGTTTATCACCCTGTGGTTATCTGGTTGAGCTTTAATTCTGTTTTCTTCTGCTGGTTGGTGTTAGGTACAGTTAATGCTTTCTTTTATCACTACGACTGCCCTCACTCACAGGGTTATTAAAGGGTAAACAGTATAACCTGGTTTTGAACTTTGGCTTTTTGCCATGGGAGGGATCCATGCTTTTATCATGGTGTATGTAAAGCTTTAACCTTTTATACTTCTAACCTTCCTATATGAGTTTGAAGAAGTACATGTAACAATTAATGAGATACCTGCATATCCCATACCATCCCTGGCAGTGCTCAAAGACAGGTTCGACGGAGTCTTGGGTGTCCCTGCCCATGGCAAGGGCGTTGAAACTAAATGATCTTAAGGTCCTTACCAGCCCTAACTATTCTCTGATTCTATATCAGATTAGATTGATTCGGAGTAAGAGAAATCTGCTTAACAGCTTGAATAGTGCAAGCAGTATCAGAAAAACTAACCCTTTTAGAGGTTTTGTTGTGTGACAGCTGGGCAGATATATTAAGAAGATGGGTTGTTTGAGTGGAGCAATTGTATTTTTTTATTGTTTGATGTCTAGTCTGTGCAGTAATATTTCTCCTTGGGTTGGTAGTAATTTTATGATGGTCCACAACTGGCTTCTGACTGAGTATTCAGGATCCTGGAGGTCAATCCAAATTATAAACACTGCATTTGGAGTTATCCGTGTTTTCCTGGGGGACTGTGTGTGAAGAGGAGAGGACGTGGGAGCAGTGAATGTTACATTCAAATCTTAGGTTATGGTCTACCTATAATGTCTCTCCAGTTGCGTTTGTGTGGCCATTATCTTCATATCAATGAAAGTATCTCTCTAAAAATGTGACAGATGTTCTACAAATAATTCATGGATGTGAATTTTTGAAGCAGCTGGCCACAGCATAGAGATATGTTTCCAAGGCTTTACTTTATACTCTGGAGAGCAGAAACAATTGGAAGAGATGTATAAAATCAATATGGTAATATAACAGAGACATCCCATGGATGTAGGCATGAGAAAACCCTTGATCACAGTAATTCCCACCACCTGCCTAGTTGTGCAAAGATGCACAGGGTATATTTTTAGTTAAATTGACATTGGATGCCAGAAGAAAGTGGCTCTACTTTGTTGTTAAGCCTGTTTCTGTGCCAGACTGTGTGCTTGTTGGAGATTATGGCTTTTAATGGTACTGGGCAATAAAACCTAGTATTTGACTTGGTGTGATTCTAGCTGGCCTATGACATCCTAAGTGTTACAATAACATTCAGACATTTTAATGGTTGCTCCAACTCTTACAGTCAAGGAGAGCTACAAACTGCCCTTGACACTGTGAAACTGTCCCAGATAACAGTGAGAACTAGACATTTATATTTTCTCCTCTTTCCTGCATATATACCTGTATCATTGCATCGCAAGCTATAGAGAATCCTTTGAAGTAAATGGAAATTACTACCAATGGGAAATGAGATACAAAATACATTTGTAGAGAAAAGAAAGAATGCTTGCAGCTTATTTTGAACAGAAGACATACAAAACATTCACACAGACTTTGCTGGGATTTTAGCCTCAGAAGCCAGTCAATATTGCGTTTTCTTCCATGGGACATATCTGTTAACAGTGCCATGGTTTTTGCTGTGCTTGGTCAGAAAATGGCCACTACTTATCTGGAGCTTGTCATGCTCAATACTTGTAGTGCTTACACAGTGTACTGTACTTACACATGTCAATGCTGCCAATGGTTCCCTGTTGGAGGTGTCATCATCCTGTTCTGTCACGGTGGCAGGTCTGACCCATTTATGTTATGCACATGAAAGTGGTGCACATCACCTTCCTCAACACAGAAGTCTAGGGGAGAAGAGAAATCTGGGTTAGCAGTTAGGCGACAAGTATGTGGGACGTTTTTTAGGAAACAGTATCGGAATCAGTTGAAATGTGGGAGCTAAGGGGGCCGAGTTTTTGCATAGAGGAGCTTCACAGTGTGTGAGCTGTGGGATGTCTCCATTAGTGTGACTTGGAGATGACATCCAAAATGCATTTCAGCTCAGGGGGTTTTATTGGGATAGAAAATATTGAGCGAAGCCCTTGTTTGTTGTTGGCAGAATATCACTGTATTCACGTTGTCTGTAGATCAGAGGCATTGAGAAACTGTTCCTTAGCAAATGCTTTTTAGTTCTAGTTCTTTTATTGGCACTACCCAGCGCTCAAAGAGCCTTTTTGTAAGTGAAAGAAGCATTAAAACTTCACACATGCTTTAACTTGAGGATGCAGAGAGAATGCTGGATGCCCACATTGTTCCTGTGAGAGAAGCCAATAAACTGTTACCCAAATCTTTCCTCTGCTTTGGTGTCATACAAGGAATTCAGCCAAACTGCTGGACTTCTCTGGCCTGTAGCTGGTGTCAGATAGGAACAAAATCCTAATGCCAGCTAGCAGAATCATATCTCATATCTGCTCTCAACAAGTTAGATCAAGAAAGCTGTTGGCTTTTTTCTTTTAATCATTTTGTTCTGGGCAAGTGAACTAATGTTAATTGGCTTCTGGATGGCTGTTGGACGTCACAGCTGTAACAACAAAAAGTCTGATTTTCTTTTTAACATCATACTTCAAAAGTTAAATTAAAAATTTTCTTGCAAAAATAACTCTGTAATAAATAGAGTATGCATCAATAAATGTACCAGGGAAGGGAAATCTGCACCTGATATAATAAAAGTACTTCTCATGAAGCCTCTGTTCAAAGAAGTGTAGCATTTAATCATGATTAGTGACTCCTCTACAGATTTTTAGAATTCACCTATGGGATAAAATTTCTGTTATATTAATGCCCCATTTACACCATTTTGGTTTCATGAAAGGTACTTGAATATATACAAAAAATCTGGCCTATAGAATGTTTTGTGTTCCAAGCAGAATTCTTCATTAAATTTTACAGGTTGTCACAGTTTTCAGGTCTCTTTCTTTAAAATTTAGAAGTTTTAATAATTGTTAGTGCAAATATGGTAGGCACCTGTTGCTTGAATTCACGATGAAGCATTCAGCACTTCCCGTTGTATAATTACACTTCAGTTTATGCTTAATTTGTGCTTACATCAGCACTGAAGTTATGCTGAATTATCCTGCAAACACTTGGCAGTATTCAAAATACATGAAACTAAAAGCCTGCTGGCTTGTCTGACAAAGGTGATTCTTCTGGCAAACTTCTTTGGGGTTGTGAATACTTAACATGTGGTTAAATCACTGCCTGATTGAGAATTGCACTTGAGAGACAGGTAATTGACCTTGCACCAAATTGATGTCTTAAGCTGGCTTTTGTTTTCTCTCTTTTAGTCCCCCCTTGTGGTTTTGAAAATATGTGTATATAGATCTTCAACTACAGACAATAGTATTGCAGTTTATAGTCTTTAAAAAACACTCTGGATCTAAAAATACAGGTCATATATGAACTGGCTACGTTGCATGAAGTTTCCAATACCCTTACGTATTGAGAAATTATATTTTTTCTTGTAAGCGAACACAATAAGTTATATGCTTTTTAAGTTAGTAATATATTAACTACTGTGCCACAGTTTGCTATGCAAAAGCTGCATATGTTCATGTTAGGTGATCTGAAAAAGTATTGTTGAGGAGTTCAAGTGATGTTTTGGATTTTGGCAGTACACACTGTTCTGCAAACAAACTTTTTAATCAAAAGTCACAAAGTAGTCACATGCAATAATAACTCTTTTCTGGTAACTATCAGGTGTACTATGGTGTCTCTTATAACAGTAATGAATACCATATTATGATAACCAAAGATACAGTTTTCATTTGTTGTAGAAACAAGTTGTGCATTGATTACAGAAATGACTTCTCAAGTGTCACAAGATTTAGTTTCCGTTTATTAACCTAATAAAGATGAAGAACTATTGTCTCTTAATACTGTTATTGCGCATTTCTGATACTTATGCTAAAATGATTGCCACGGAAAAGGTGTAAAAACATGTTCTGCAAGCATGAGCCAGGTTATACATCTTCTAACCTCTTTGCGTGCTTGAAATCCGGCTTACACACATTATTGCCAATTTTGAAGAGGGATCATTTAAGACAGGAGAGGGAATCTTTCACAGACTAACAGCACAGAAATAAAGGATGATGAGGAGCCACAGGCTTGTGTCAGAACCAGAAAGATTGCCCCAGCTGTGTCTCCCATGGCCTCTGCCTCATGCATGTACGTCTGCCTTTGTTTTATTGCAGCTCCTGCCACAGCATTGCTTCTGTTTATCATTGTATCTTCATTTTTAATGAAATTTAAAGAACCTTAGACTGATTAGTTATTATTCTTGTTTATCATTATTGTTATATTTTTCTACTTTTGCTGCATTTTCACCATTGAAGAGCAAGACATTGCTCAGAAGCGCTGGTTTTCATCCCCTCACTCAAGGAAAGTCTTGTCTGTCCTTTCTTCCTCTCCTTCATGTCCCCAGATTATTACACTGGGAAAACTTGTCTCTTCTGTCTAAAGAGATAACTTTCCGTTCAGGGTAGTTTACTTCATAGCCTAAAAATGGCTCTTACTCCTTGATCTGACTCACTGTGCTACAGTACCGTCACTTACAGATCCATTTATTTTTAGAATCTCAAAGAAACAGATCCTATGGGGAGCATTTGTTTCTGATCAAGTGATGGCTCCAAACCGAAATATGCTGCAAGAGGGAATATCCTTTCAACTTGACCCTCAATATTAAGGACCCTCTGACAGTTGTTTCATGCTGTTTGAATGTCTGTTGCACCCTTCTGCAAACTTTTTGTGATGAGCTTAAGGGAAAAAATGGGCAACTGTAGACACTTCCATGTCCTGTGAGGCATGTGAGGTTTTGTTTGCTGCTTTTTTTCCTAGAGACAAGGTAATTTTCAACTCAGAGGGGTGGAAGAATTTGCTCCTATATGCTTTCTGAATTTTCTTTTTCTAAGAGGGAAGATGTGTATGGAGGGAAAGAATTCCAATCAAAACCTATGTTGTAATAGTGTTGTCACTCAGCATTTAGCAGTTTTGAAGATGGTTTTCTTTGTTTTTCTACTCAAAAGTGGTTGGGAGCATCGCAGTGCATTCTGTGCTCACTCAGTCCTACCTGAGAGAAGTGGTTAGTTAGTACTTCATTGTACATTACCTGACATTTCTTGGTCTTTTGGAAGGACAGCAAATACTGCAGAGAGTTCAGATTGATGCATCATCACCTCTACCTGGCATATTCCCCTTTAAAATCTTTTTTTTTTTTTCTTTAATTTTTCTCTTTTGCATTTTTAAAGAAATTCATAATAAGAAGGTGTTAGCATGCATGGTAAAGTAACAGTATGCTGCTACTGTCAGAAAGGAGGAAGTCCCTGGACCTACCTACTGCAGACCTCTAGCATCCAGCCAAGCTCCATCCAGATGCTGGGAAGTGATTGGATGTTTCTGGATGTTTCTGGATTGGACGCCTGCTGGATCCCATACAGTGCATGAGACTAACATAAAAAGGACATGGAACCGTTGGAACAAGTCCAGAGGAGGCCATGAGGATGATCAGGGGACTGGAGCACCTCCCGTATCAGGCTGAGAAAGTTGGGGCTGTTCAGCCTGGAGAAGAGAAGGCTGTGTGGAGATCTCATAGCAGCATTCCAGTGTCTGAAGGGGGCTTTTAAGGATGCTGGGGAGGGACTCTTCGTTAGGGACTGTAGCGATAGGACAAGGGGTAACGGGTTAAAACTTACACAGGGGAGGTTTAGATTGGATGTAAGGAAGAAGTTCCTTACTTTAAGGGTGGTGAGGCATTGGAATGGGTTGCCCAAGGAAGTTGTGAATGCTCTATCCCTGGTGGTGTTCAAGGCCAGGTTGAACAGAGCCTTGGGTGACATGGTTTAGTGGGAGGTGTCCCTGCCCATGGCAGGGGGGTTGGAACTAGATGATCTTAAGGTCTTTTCCAACCCTGACTATTCCATGATTCTATGATTCTATGCAGTTGATCCACTGGGGAGAAAAAACATGTACACATCTAATTAAAAACCCAAATGCCCTAACTCTGAATACAGTCCTGTGACCCTCAGTCTATCTTAGCTGAGGGTGTTGTGCTGTTGAAGGGTGTGAAGAATGCTGTAACAGTATTCATCATAGAATAGTTTAGATTGGAAGGGACCTTAAAGGTCATCTAGTTCCAGCCCCCCTTCCACTAGACCAGGATACTCAATGCCATGTCCAACCTGGTCTTGAAGTAGTAGTTGTAGTTGTTCAGGCAGGCCTTGATTTACTAATGTCATTTTTCTGAAAGGGCACCTTTCACCTTGCTGCCGGAGAAGTTGTTGTTATACTATGTTATATTTCTTACAACAAGACTTACTTCAAAAGCAAAATGCAAGAATAACTTACTGTGTCCTGGCAGCATATCTAATTATTATTCTCACGAGTTAGGGTTAGTTTTAATTTTACCTCTTCTTGTGGCAACTCTTGCTTCAGCCTTGACCTGTGAACACTTTCAATACTAGGGAGACAGTTAAGGATCAACAGCCTGAGCTTGCTGCAACTGGTAAGTAATTTATTTTTTTTTTAAAGGAATGAAAAGAGACAACAGTTTGTCTTTTCTTTTTTTCCCTAAGAAAGGGAAGGGAAAGAAGGAAATAAAACCAGCTCTACTTTTTCCTCATGAACAGAAGTGCAGAGACACATTCGTCTGATAAATATGACTTTTGAAAGCAATTGTTTTCCTTAGAAAAGGAAGAGAACAGAACACCTACAAAAAGTTTGCTTACGGATTTTCCTTTAATCATGTGAGGGAGAGCACATACGGATTTGCACTCTTGTATAGAAGCCTTTTGCAATCCCTCTGGCTCTTGCAGAAGCTATTCGCTTCTAGTTGTCCTGGTATGAAGTACCCAGATATTTGGATTGAGGACCATGCTGCCACATGCTGACAAGCAGTCAGTGAGGTTAGAATGAAGCACTTGGGCATCATGCAACACGTGCTCTGCAGATAACCCAGGAGGAATTTTGACTGCATTAGGGTTCTCCTTAGGCTATCCCTATAGTTTACTCCCTATGTTCTTTTCAGCTAATTGTAAGAGATAATGTTCTCTCCAGGCTTTTAGTGTTTTTGTATATCCCCACAAGAGAATCTAATTAATGCCTATTATAGCATTGCCTCTGTGAGAAGTCATTTAAATGAGGCTATCAATCTGCTGTCCAGCTGTTACCAATCCAAGCTGAATTTGAATGGACAGCAGAGCCTGAGAGGAGTGGTGTTATCTCTGTACCACTTGCTGATGCATCACTTTAGGAGTGTGTGTGGTAATACATTGGGTTCTCAAATCTATATTTAGGATATGACTTCAAAAGGAGGTGAACACCTGGAGCTTCTATTGAGTTGTGTTGAAACTGTAGGTATGCCCCTACACATCAGACCTGCTGGAATTCTTGAAATGGGATTTCACATGTGTGCTCTATGGGCAGCTACATCCAGGGATCCTTCTTGATCACCATTGCCTCTCATATATACTAACAGGCCTACCACAACCACCTCCTTCCCTCTGCACAATTAAAAATGGGAAATGAGATCCCTCAACAAGCAATTCAGCTTCCCCTTCAGAGGACTAAAGCTTCCATGATGTAATGGTTGCCACTTAGAGTAGTGTGGGCACCTTCCTTCCTGCCCACGCTTCATTAAGACTTCCTGTCACATACTACACTGATTTTTGAGGAAAATCACAGAGCTTCAATGAGGTCAGGGCTATAAGCCAGCAACTGTGGTGAATTTAACTCTAAACAAGGGCAATGGAAAGGAGGATGTGAGGAATAACTGAGCAAAGGAAAGCTCTTTGAAGTTTGAAACAAGTTAAGGTATCTACAAGGTTGCCTGTATTTTAAACTGTAGGCAGTGGAAGATGGGAATGGAGGAGAGGGAAGGTTAGGAAGCTTGTGAACTCTTTAAAGAAGATTTTGTTCTTTCCTAGACTGTGGTATCTTTCAGTGGTCAAAATTCAGTTACTACCCATGTGCTACTGCTTTAAGCCTATAGAATTTATCTTTGTTTCTTGCAGTGATCCATTTGATAATATTTGTGATCCTTTTCTGTCTGTGGTGTACTTCTAGAGCATCACTTAATAAGCTTCGCGACTTGCTTAGGAAAAAAGTCCTTTAACATCTTCAAACTATGGTCAGCTTTTAAGGTGGTGGTAGTGGTTGAGTCTCATTACTCTGGCTGTGATCTAAAGCCTGTTGAAGTGAATGGGAGTCTTTCCACTTACTTCAATAGGCTTCAGATCTGTATTCTTCCCCGTAAGTGGAGCTAAGTCTGAAACATTGAATATTTGGAGGAAGAGAGCAACACAGCTTATGTTTCCTGGCTCTGGGGTTTCCTTTGTGTTGTCCTCAGGTCAGAATTTGTCTTCAAAGGTTTTCTCTGCAATGTTTATTCCTACAAAAAGAGATAAAGGTCTTTGTTCCTCTAGAAGTCCCTAGATGACTAGATTGAACAAACAGAGCAGTAATGTTCTCACTGTTTTCCATCACCTACTAAAGTGCAGAACCTTCTCCCTCCCCCAGCGTTTCCATTTCCTCTACTTCTTGTCTTTGCAGATTGGGTAACAAATGTTGAATACTTCCTGAAGTTGACTAATGACAGGACACTGATGTCTGCAGCTGAACAGTCTGGCTAGTGCTGTGTTGAACTCTTGACTGAGAGAAGGTGCTACAGCTGTGTTTATGAAGCCTCCCCACTTCAATATGCTTCTGTCTTTTTAATACCTTTAAGATATTGTATCAGCCTAGTCTAAGCACCCTGCAGCAAACATGATTCGAATAACTTTTAATTTATTGCAGTATCATTATTGCCTTAACAAAAAGGAGATTATCAGAGGCCAAATTAAGATACAGGTCTGTGATTACACGTCCTTTTCACATATTCTGCTCAACAGAAACCATGACTGGGAAAATGCATTATTTGAATTTAATGGTTGTATTTTGTTTGCATGGCCAGGGTTTTTTTGGGGTGGCTGCAGAGTTGGTTCCTGCAAGAAGCTGCTAGAAGCTTCCTCAGTGTCTGACAGACCTGTCAGTGGCCAAGATTGAGCCCATCAGCGATAGTGGTAGTGCCTCTGAGATAACATAGATGAGAAGGGGAAAAGTTGCTGCACAGGAGCAACTGCAGATGAAGAGAGGAGCGAGAATATATGAAAGAAACAGTTCTATGAAGAAGTGAAGGCAAGGAGGTGCTCCAGGCACCAGAGCAGAGATTCCCTGCAGCCTGTGGTGCAGTCCATGGTGGACCCCATGCTGGAGCAGGGGGATGCCCGTAGGAGGCTGTGGTCCTGTGGGAAACCTGGGCTGGAGCAGGCTTCTGGCAGGACCTGTGGCCCCATGGAGAGAGGAGCCCATGCTGGAGCAGGATTGCTGCAGGACTTGTGACCCCACAGGGTACCAACGGTAGAGAAGTCTGTTCCTAAGGGACTGCACTCCATGGGAGGGGCTTACACTGGAGCAGTTTGTGGTGCACTGTCTCCCATGGGCTGGATCCCCTGCTGGAGATGGGGAAGAGTCCGAGAAGTCTTCCACCCAGGGAGGAAGGAGTAACAGAAGACAACATGTAATGGACTGACCACAACACCCATTCCCTGTACCCCTGTGCCAATTGAGGGGAGGAGGTAGAGAAAACTGGGAGTGAAGTTAAACCCTGGAAGAAGGGAGGGGTAGGTGGAAGTGTTTTAAAGATTTGGTTTTATTTCTCACTATCCCACTCTGATAAATTAAGCTAATTTCCCCAAGACGTGTCTGTTTTGCCCATGACAGCGATTGTTGAATGATCTCTCCCTGTCCTAATCTTGATGTATGACCCTTTTGTTATATTTTCTCTTTGCTTGACCAGTTGAGGAGAGGGAATGTTAGAGCAGCTTTAGTGGGCACCTGGCGCCTAGCTAGGGTCAACACACCACAATGTCTTTTAGAATTAAGAGGAAAAGAAATTAAGGTCTTCTACAGGTAGAAATGAGTTTGAGTTTAGTATATGCAAAGTTAGGTTATGCATCCCCTAAATTAATAATGTTTAGAATGGGGTTTCTTAGGTCTTCCAGCTAACTTTTGTACTGAGAGTGTAACAGCCAGGAGGGAAAGGAATTTAATGAATTTTATTTTATAGCTTGGGCTTTCCTTCTGAAATGGCTGTACTGTCTCCTCTTGGCTGTGGGATTTCTCTCTCATTATGTCATTAAAATTTCATTTGCTCCATTTCTTATGTGTTGACTGAGATGCATAGATCTGTGTTTCTGTATGCTTCAAATTATAAAGATGTTCTATAACAAAACATATCCCTTGGCCTGATTAGTAATGGTATTGATGTGAGCAGAGGGAGTCCAGTAGCAAAGAAAACCAGGCATACAGATTATTTCCTTAGCTGACATGCAATGGCTGTTGATTTCAGTGTGCTAAAGTGCTACCATATATGCTTGCTTTGGAGCTAGAAGCGCTTCTTCAAAGCTGGACAAAGATCAGCAATCAAAACAGAGGGTCACAGGAAAATTTAAGCTTCTAAACAAAGAAGGTGGAAAGATGAGATAAAATGAGTTCTATATTGATGTGAGGGTTAAGAGGAACAAGGAATCTCACCCATGTAGCAGAAATGCTCATGGATCTTTGATCTAGAATCAGATTGTTCCTTTGTGTGTGAATCTAATGAATGTGATTCGTACTTAAATGCCTTCTGGGAAATATACCTGTGAAAAAAAATCTTAAAACAAGTGGGCTCAACTTTTGGCATACTACAAAAAGCTATTTTTTTAACACATAGGCTTACTTTGGCAACACTGGCTTACTCTTGACTTCAATATTAGAATATGATTCTAACAGGATTTTTGTCTTGTTTGGTAAATGAAAGTAGAAGACCTTTGGGTTTTTACACAAGTAGTGAAAAATTAAAGCAGTCTGAACAGAAGCCTTATGACCACTTCAAGGGCATGATTTTACTTGCAATAAGCAATTTGAATAATATTGCTTTTAAATACATTTTTGTATGCTGAATATTACAAAACTAGGAAAAATGGGCAGTTAAGTAAAAAACCACACACCTCAGTCCTTTACTCCATCTCTTCCATTACTGTTATTATTTTTTCCTCTGCTGTGTTCTGATTTTCCAGCATAGAGACTTTCAAATGAGAGTTAACAGATGCTATTCCACACAATCAGACTGCTCCTGAGGGAAGCTTGTTCCCACCAGACATTTTACAACATCTGTTTGAAGCTGACTTTGCGCTCCTTCTGTTCCATCTCAAATTGGAAGCCCCGATGAGAAGAGATGAGAAGGTACATGTACCCAGGCAGGGCTTTGATCCACAATGCCACACACTGACTGACATTTCCACTTACATTGAAACATGCTGCTCTCAGATACATAGTAATAAACAGGACTGTTCAGCTGGCCAACAGAGATGCTGTTGAGACAGCAGGAAAAAAACATCACCTTTGCTAGCAAAAACCTCTTTTTTTAAAATCTAAACCTCAGAAATACATTACATTGTTTATACAGTCTGTTTAATCTTTTATATTCTATTCATCCGCAGCATGGAATGTTATGATTTTATAGATATGCTAGCACACTTCTTATGGATCTTACTGGAGTCCTTAAGCACAGCTTCAGAATTTTTCCTTTTCTCAATTTTATCACTTCAAATTTATGCTGCTATAGTGTGCAAATATATTTTTTTCTTCACTACAGCAATGCAAACCTTTCTGTTCTTATTAAACTTTGTCATCCCAACAATTGTGTCCTTCTGTTCTTGATTAAAATCTTTTGCCTTTAAAATTATACCATTCAGTTCTGTCTCTTTAAAAAAAAGGGAAACAAAGATATGCATTTTTCAGGGAGGATATTGCAAAATTGTTTTTACAGTTATTCAATATATCTAAAAATACAACACTGCAGAAACAAAGAAATTCTTTCAGTGACAATACTTGCAGATCTGAAGTTAACTGACAACTTTATCTTCTAATACTGATGAACATAGTCCTCTAGAGCACTCTTTCTTTCTTAATGTGTGATATTTTGAATGCTGATCTGGGAGAATAAAGGCATTTATGAAGCATTTAAAAAGCTTTGATAAGGTGAAACTTATTTTCCATTTTTGAAAACCATATGTTTTGTTATTTTAACCTACACGTTGAATGCCCTAGAAAAATGGTGAAAACCTTCAATTATTCTGGCCATTTTAAATAAAGGTGCTGAAGGTACATAAAAGCTCCTATACTTTGAAAATCAATAGGAATTTTACCAAAAATTCCCCCTGACCACTGGTCATGTTATCTGTCATTCTTTTATGTCTTATCAAGGTTTCATAAGCTGTTGAATCTCTAGATAGGAATTTAGGAATACATCGGGTCATCTTTCAAAGCAGCAGAATCATAGAATGGTTAGGGTTGGACCAAGCAGTGTTGACCAAGTAATGATTTTGCTAAGATTTCAGTGCTCCTTCATGAGATTCTCTATTATCAACACTGACAATATGGCTCCCATTCAGATTTGGTTTGTGATGCTTGAGATAAGATGGTTACACAGCAAAACAAGGAAAAGTAGTAGGGTGGAGGGAAGAGCAAGATTGTTGTTTTATCAAAGTCCAGAAACAAGCTTCTGGGAGACATGATTAAAGGTCATAACTAACTCTAATTTTTTAAAATGCTTCAGTAAGGAAATTACCAGAGATTTTTCCTTCCTTGCCGAGCGTGAAATAGTTCCCTGACATATAATTAGGGGGTTTCAGTAAACAGAAAATATTCATGTACTACTATGGTCTATCATAGTCCTTTTTCTTTTCTAAGTTCTGTCATCTACCTGACTCACTCTCTTTTTCATTGTGTTTTACTAGTGGCTGCTGGAAATAGGGCATAGTCAATGAAACAGCAACCCTCTCATGCCCATAAGGGTCACAAGACTTTCTATACTTGGTATCTGAACTGCTTCTAGTTGAAACATTGCTTTTAACTTGTCTGACAATAGGTCAGAACACATCCCCAAGGCCTCCCAGTCGTTCATATACTGTATCACATGCATGACATAACAGTGATTGACTGAATATCTACTTGAAGGTCATCACTCAGTCGCACTAGAATGGACCCCGAGGGTCACAGGAAATCCAGTGAAGACTCTTACTTTATTCCTCTGCAAACTAAATAGATTAGCGCAGTATTATCTCACAAGATCAGTAGTGCCAAATCGGTAAGCCAGGCAGCGGAGGTTGCTCCCAGATGTGAGAAGCAGGTACAAAAGTTTCTGATATTTTAGGCTATTTACATTTGCTTTCAATCTCTTGGAAAAGAGCCTGAAGTTGGATTTGGAAAGCGCAAAGCACCTTAGAGGAAGTATCTGACAGGAGGAGGCCTGAGTGAATTTCCCCATTTTCTTCCAGATCTTTTGTGAACTACTGTATTATGGCAGAGAGAAAGTGTGGTATTATCTTCTTGTGATTCAGCCTTTAAATACACAGCTCCTTCCTTTCATGGATGGTTGAATCCAAGAAAGACTGGAGGTTTAGACAGTCTGGTCACATCACTTCAGATTCATGGTGGTAGGTCTAGCGTCAGTGACATGGATGAATGACTTCAATAAAGAAATGCAGTGGAAAAGCATCTTCCACAAACCTATTTGTACCATATGTTATGCCCCAAAATGCTGTTTTAGTAGAACCCCCAACCTTGGGGCCTTCTGTTTGTTATTAGTAACATTTGCTTTCAGTTCCCCACCATTTTTTGCATGGGGTGTGTGTGGGGGAACAAGGAATATCTGAAAACAATAACTCTTGTTCATTGACATAAACCGGCTGTCAGTTCCTTGTGGGACCCAGGCTGATAAAAACCAGGGAAAAACTATTTTATTTGCAATGTAAGGAATTTTAGCCTGTGGAGATTTTTAGTTCAACAGCAGTAAAGGTAGGGACAGCAACCAGTGAGGCTGTTAAAGGTTACATTCTCTCCCGCCCTCCCTTTTTCCCAGTCCCTTGAGTCATAATTAAAACTCCAGAAAGTGAGAAACTGTTACTAATGCTAACACACGGTTTGGCACAACAGAATCATGCATTTACTGACTTGTGTTTTTATTTAATTTCATTTTTTATAGGTCAAGCTGAAATTTTACTTTACTATTCGGTGTTCTGAGGGCTTTTTCTGAATCTGAAACTTTTAATTTGATTTGAGAGTTTCACAGGTATAACAACTATGGAAACAAACACCTTGTTGAGCAGCCTGACAATAATTATCTCCTAATGGAACAATTAGGCACTTCAATCAGATGTGACTTGAGTGCTCTCAAGTTGAAAATGCTGGAAATGGTCTCTTGTTCTTTGTACTGCTTAAGGATTTCTCCCAAGAGATTAGCTGGACACAGAGGTGACCTAATTACCCTTCATATCTTTTTGAGAGCTATCCAGATTTGAAGGGACAATTACTTAATATATTACTATTATTATCCATCTTTTCCAGGACTAAAGCACTATACAGGGTTACTTAGAAGAACCCTACTCAGACAGGACTTAGTAAATTTGGTGGGTAAAGTCTGAGAGGAGTTTAGGATTTTGCATTACTGCTTTCAGCCATTTCCTTAGTGCTTAGGAATGTCTTGTGACGCATTTGTAAGAAAGACTTTCTATCAACACAGGACTTTGAGTACCTGTTGAAGAAGTTTATTTGCAAGTTTAGATCCAGTCATGTCTTAAGTTAACTACTTACAGGTTTTAGAAATCCATTCCTCAGCAAAAGGTGATTCTAAGACAAGAAGTGGTGCTCAGTCCTGAGAATCCAGTGTATGAGCTTATACTTCCCGTGTACAAATACCAGCAGTTTAAATTGGTCAGTGAGATCCTTGGAAAATCTCTCAGTGAAGTAGAAAGAATTGTTGGCAGCTGTTGGATTGCCATTGCCGATTCTTAAAATACATAGCCCTTTTAAGGTCATCTGTTAAGCTACCGACCACCTCTGACCTTGCAGCCTGGTGTGATTTCAGCCCAAGGTAATATGAACTGGTAGATTAAAAAAACATAGTCTCCCTCCTGCTGTAGATACATTTCAGTGCTTAATAGACATTTGTGTTGTCTTCCTCCCCCTCACCCCCTTTTTTTTTGCCTTTGGGGTAAGCTGCATTTGATCTCAGAAAGCCTGGAAAGCCTTTTGACTTCAGTTCACCCGGGTGCGTACTGTCCAGAGTGGATCCCAATTTTTAAATCACAGAGCTTTGATAAACCATTTCCATGGCTTACTGTAAGGCAAGGGTTTTCTTGGACTTAAAGGAAGACTCCTTGTCTGTGCAAGAACACTGATGAGTAGATGAAAAAGGAACAGTATCTCTTGAAATGCAGCTATCACCTTTGAACAGTACTACTTCAGCGACAATCCTCACAGTATTTCTTGATGCTGCTGTCTCTCCAGTACACCAGAAATGTGAACTGTGGAGAAAGCTTGCCTTGTTTTCGTGCAAACAGCTATGTCTTCTCCATATATTGCAAGTAACCAAAGACTATTAGATTAAGCTGCTTACAGAGAACACAAAATTGTGAAATCAAAGAGTTCTTCCTCTCTAGCTGTCTAGATAACATACCAAGGTGTATCTGTTGCCATATTTAATAAGGTAGAACTGAAACTTTGCATTCAATCATAAGATAAAAGCCTAAATATAAGTGCTTTTTATTAGTTTAGCTACTAATATTGGAAAAGGGAATAGAATTACTTTAGCAATTTACCTGTGCTATTGCTTCTGGGAGTACTATTTTCTCATGCTCATTTTCTACAAATAGCTGTTCACCCATTTTTAATAAGAGTGAAATTCAGAACAGGATACCAACTTCCAGATGCATTTTTGCTATCCTAGGGAATGCTTATTTTCATTTTGAAACAAAGCAAACTTTACTATCACAGAATATTTTAAATTCAAACAAAAAATCTCAAATGGTGTATTGACACAGTGCGCTTGTTTCTAAGACCTCAGAACAAGCCAAATAAGTATCCATACTGAGTAAACAGATTATTTACTTTTTAAGTATTTTTAGCTTCTGGTACTGCTCCCAGTTTGATCTATGGCTTCTTGATTATTGATTCCTGAGGGTAGGGTCAGAGAGCCAGATGTTCTCTCTCTTGCTTGATGTCAGAAGTTGGGAACACTTCTTTCATGTCTTCATGGTTTGTGACCTACAGACACCCAGCATAGTATAAGTAATAATAAACACACCAATGTGCGCCTGGTGGAAGTCCTCTGAAGCCAATGGGGTTATGTTAGTATCAGGTAAAAATTAGGCGGACTATTTACTTGGAGGCATCCTACATTTCTATATATCTTTAAAAACTATTAACAATTTCTATCTGGCGTAGTATTCACAGCTATGGTTCTATGGTGCAGCTGCATGGGCATTTTCTGATGGTTTTCATTTTTGTCTCTGTCAAAATGTATTTAAATATTTAAATGTATGCCATCATGGAGGACGTTAGTGCATCCCTAATACTGCGGAGCTCCTTCTTACTCTGTAAAGCAGCAGCAGTATATGTGACAGTCTCTACTGCCATTTACAGTAGTACATCCCAAGCTCCCAGGACTGTTCATTTACATGCCATGACAGGAGATGGTGCTTGGATTGATATCCCAACACCTTTCTTGCCCACAGAGCGAAGCTCCAGCAAATGCCAGCTGACACTGTTTTCATGGTGGAATTTAGTAGTTATAACTCTGTCTCAGCTTCTATTTTTAAGCACTGCTAATCCTCAGCTAAGGGCCAGCTTCCATCTGGCCTTACAAGGGTGCGTGGTGGTGAGGGAGGTATAAGGAGCCTTTCCAGACCTTGTGCAGTCCTCCTGGGAGCCAAGCACAATTGCTACCTTAAAAGTGGGGACAGGCAAGATGCTTTTGCTTCATCTCCCCTTTGAACACAGACAGGCAGCAGTTGAAGGAGCCGTGCCCCACCATGTCCCATGTGTGCCATGAAGGAAGAACATTCCCTCTCTGAAGGACACTCCTCAAATGTCAATGTGAATCTAGCACTCTTGTACCTCTAGCCTTGTCTGAAGCGTGCAGCTGGACTTTGAGGTGATTGACTACTTTGTTGTTTGAAACTATGAAGTCCCTCACTTTGTGTGCTTTCCCTCAGGTTAAAGTTGTCAGTTCACTCAAGCAAATTAGGCTGCAGACTGTGGAGACCTAGTCTTGCATTTGTTGCATGTTTCCCTAAACAACAGGAAAGAGATAATAAGCGTGGAAGTCATGGACAAGCTGAGTAAGGAAACAGGCCTTCTCCATGTCAGAGGGATATTGTTTCTGCTGGAAAACTCTGCTGGAAGGTGTTAGGGCACCAAGACAGGGGCACTTAGACAAAACCATTTGCCTGAAAGGATCCTTCTCTTGTTTTCTTTTGTGTGGTTTTGTAATCCGTCTCCTCTACTGACTCAGTGAGGACATGGAAGGAGACTTTTCTGACATAGACTCCTTTGGCTGCCCAGCTGCTGTTGCATCCAAATAGACCGTGGAGACTAGAGGACTGGTTTTATAGTCTTTTGAAATAGCTGTCTGGTTGAAGCAAGGCAGGATCAAGCCTGCTTTCTTGTTGCTTCTGGGAATGATGAAGACCCTACAAAGAATTATGTTATCCAGAGGGTTAGTATGTGCTATCACTTCCTGATGAAGGCTGCTGTTTTTTAAGTGGCTAGCAGAAATCTGACTGCTAAAGCTTGAAGAAGACATGGTTTCAGTGTGCTTTTACAGCCAAAGTAACTGAGAATGATGTGGTCTTTTGGAGTTTTTACTCATCTTCTGTTTATTTTATATCCTTTAGTCAGGTGCTGTAATCTGTCTCCTGTTATGTACTAAGTAGTTCATTAAGTCCAGAGCAGTGTCATTTTAGCAGGACAAGACCTTTGGCTAATGGCAGTTGGAGAAAGGATGGTGGTTTGGAGGACAGACATAAAGAAATCTAATCAGTAGTGATATCAAAGGATGTCAGCCAAGTAGGTCTTGTAGGAGGTATAGTGGCTATAAGACATTACTGTTACTGTGCTGAAGAGGCTCAGACAGTTGCCATGCCTCTATGTTTAAAAGCGCCTATCCATTAGCATTAACCTTTTGTGCCAAAGTAAAACTACACACTCAAATAACTTTTTAAGATAGGATTTGCAATTAAATGGTTTTTCATTGGTATTTGTATATGTTAGGGCCCACTTTCCATCTTGTGCCTAGATCCTCAGTATCTTTAAAAGCCAGCTAGGAAAGTCTACCACAATGAAAACACATCTGCCATGTGTTACATGCAAAGCCTAAAAAAGAGGGGTAGTATAGCCTGTGCAAGTTAAATAAGTTTATTTTCCCATAAATATCTTTCCACATATGCCAAGCAAATATTTCAAGATACTCCAATTTTTGCATTACTGACTTGCACTGTTACTTAATGAGATGGTAAAGGTTGTGGTACTTGCGCACTTGTACTGGTATTATTTTGCTTTATTCACTAACTTCAGTTTCGATACTTCCTTGAGCAAAGTTAAGCTTGTACAAAATTGCCCAATTGGACAGTTGTCCAATTGGACCTGAATGAAACATGCTTATTAGTATCTGCATCAAATCACATTCAGTGGTGAGTAGCGCACATAGTGTTCTGAAAGCACCAAGTATCGAAACTATTTTTTTATTTTTAACAATAGAAACGAGAAAAGAAAATAAATGGCACTCTGTGTATGAAGAAGCTATTAACAGTTTTTTGGTTTTTATTATTTTACTTTATTATTGGAGAAACAAAATATGCTATTCATTTTATTTTGCATGAAATTATACAGGCCGTAAAAGTTTGTGAACAAAGAAACACATTTTGCACTAATTCCACAGCACTTCTATTTCATTTTATGATATTTTTTTATTTCACTTCTGAGAGTACTTCTACTGAATGAAAGGAACAGTAGGAAACCCACCCACTGGCTAATTTAACCTGTAAAAATTGTCTTTCTGCTAGTGAAAAAAAAAGAGTAGCCTGCTGCCTATTTTATATATCTAATTTCTGTTTCCAGGACTATTCATTCATATCCTGTGGAACTTTGATTTTTCAATGGTTTTCTTTCTCCATTTATTTTGTAATGTATTTCTGCTACTACTTTAAGAAAAAAAAAGAAAAATTTTTTATGTGCTTAGAAAACCAATCAACAGCTTTCCAAAAAAGATGAGCTGTACCTGCAGATGTGAAATCTGTAAGAAAGAAGTAAGGAAAAATGCCAGATTTTTACTGGTGAAATGAAATAAAACAAAACCAGACTGAGGGTGGGATTCTATAAACCAAAGCTTCCTAAAATAAAGGCATGCAATCTTTTAACCATATTTTTGCATGGTTGGTCTCGATGTTTATATAGTGAGCCTTTATTGACATGCCTGCTTATCTAGGTAAGACATCTTTATATGGCTTAATTGCCCTTTTACCAGTTTTCTTTTAAACTCCCACATGACATTATTTTGATCTTCTGTTATAATCCTGTTTGATGCTTATCTGAAAGCATTTCTTCTTCTCATTTAGAAAGTCTAATTGGAAGGTGACTGCAATCTTTTATTTTACTTCACAACAATTTTACTCAAATGTTCAGGTTACTTCTTCAAAGCAGAGTTTTCCTGTAGCTGTTTTCTTCATTCAGTCACTGTAGATTATGCTACAGATAACCACAGCTATGCAGTCACAGAGTGAAGGGGTATTTTATTTGAATCCAGCAGAGAATAAGGATTTGGGTCAGCTTTTAGTTGATATCTTTACACGTCTCTTTTCTGTTACTGTGCACTAGTCCATGATTACAATTCATTTAATTTATCATAAGGAAAAAAATACTTCCTTATTCTGCTTCTTCTACAGACACATTCATTTAAAAGGCTTTGAGCCATCATGTCCCTTCGCATTATTTATGACCTGAAGAAAGCATTCTTATTTAGAAAGTTATGTGACTTAGACAGCAAATGCTGTTCAGTATCCAAAAAATAAGCTGTGGAGACAAGAACATTTTTATTTAACAAAGAACATATTTGACAGGATTATTTTTCATTTATTTATTTTTTTCACTGAATTCCTGAAAAATTTTTGTTGTTGGGTTAAATTCAAAAAAGTTTGTGACTGTATACAAATGAAATGAATGTGAAAATGCACAAGTAATTTACATATGAAGTTACCTCAGCCTTGCCTACTGGGGTCCATCTGTGCTTGCATTAAAATAGGGAATTACGAAGCTCATATGTGTTAGTCCATGTGCAACAGGTGGACGTTTGACCCACTGAATTACACATGCGATATTAATACAAGCTGGGCTGTGCACTGAACTCCGTTGTCTGTCAAAGATGTATGTTAGGTTGAATTATATCTGTCTACTCTATCTGATGTGCAGAACTTACTTTTCTGGTTGGCCAGTCAGCATCAACAATTTAAAATCTGGGATTAAGGTTAATATTGTGCGTAATTTATCTACAGGATTCTGCGAAGACAAAAAGTTATCTGAACTGGTACTTAACACTGAGAATAAAGTGCTAATCATTAGTTTGATGAAAAATGATGGTGGAAGAGCATAATTGCCAGTTTAAGTGGTGTGAACTTCAAATGCAACCTTGCAGAGCCCTGCCAAAAAGCCTCCAATGCCAGTACAAGGATTTGACTTGTAGTCAGTTGACAGTCAGCCAGTTTTGACTCAGAAGGTAGAGTGCTACTGACTGAATTGTTAACACTGAGCAGTTTGGTTTTCCTAGGAGGCCACTGAGCCAAAAATGTGATCTTGCACAGCAGTGCAGTATCTAATGAAATATGATGAAATCATAATGTCGTATGCTGTGATTTCCTTGAGTCTGTTAAATGTCGTTGGCCATCAGATCTAGGCTAATAAACTAGGCTTTCCGGGCTATGAATTATGATGACTGCAAGATTTACTTTTCCACTATTTGCAGCTGTTGTCCAGCTACGACTTATCTGTGGGCTGGGAACACCCATTCTGTGGTTCATGCTACTTTCAACGGTCTGGCTGAGCTCCGGTCATCTCTGCAGGCTGTGCCACATGGCAGTCAAGGAAGTAGTTCGTACTAACCTCTTTACTGTCATGACTGTTGCTTACAGAGCCTGACCTACATAGCATCAAAACGACTCGGCACCTTTTGTGAGTTACAGTCAGTGCAGTAGAGGCTTGGTCCAAGACTATGGTGAGAACTACTTGGATCAATCCCAATTCCAAAGGAGTCCAAGTCTGGCATCAGTGTAGCTTTCTACCTTGAAATTGTTACTTCTAAAACCAAATTATTTGTCACGTCTAAGCTAGTTCTTTACTGTAATTTTATGGCATGCCTTTTCAGCTACCAGTGCACATGAAGATCATGTTTGTGTTTTGTGTACTGACATATATTCAATAGCTCTTTCTTTATAAGGATTCCCCATCATTGTAGTGCAACATGTTTGGCAGCTTAGGTTTTTTTCCATATCCTGCAGGATAAATGGCTAGTATAAATGATCAGCGAATACTGATCTTCAAATACAGCTTGCCAGATTAATACGTAAATGATCTAAAATAAAGCCTCCGTTCATACCTCCTACTATTTCACCCTTAGCATCCTGAAGTCTAGTTCAGGCTGTGCATCTGTCTCATGTTATAGTGATGGTGGGATAGTTCATTGTCATTTGAGGCTCTGAATTTTTTCTTGAGTAATTCATCTTGCAAAATTCTAGCTGGTTGGTCTCCTGTGTAATATAGTGGAACCAATCAGCCATTTTAAACTGCCTGGTTGGATATATGATGGCATAGCTGTTAGTGCAGTCACACACACATTCACAGAAATATTCTGGGAGATGTTTTTCTTGCTTTATTATGTTTGTAAATCTGTTTTTCTTTTCTTTCGCACATATTGAATAATGATTGAGCAAAATGATCAACTGTTATTATATATTTTTATATTAATAATTATATATTACTATACTTTGGGGGCTGTTTACTGAGCAGGTATATTCTCCTGGCTTATGACTCATGTTTATAAATAAGTGACTCTGAACCTATCACCTCTTTAATGGATAGGCAAAAAATAACTTGTGGACAAGATTGTGTCATGTGCAGCTTGAGCACTACCAGTAGTTACTGCTAGTGAAATAATACAACGTGATGCCAGTCAGCTTGCCACCACCTCTGTAGGCAGTGGTCCAACCGCATGTTTCCCTGTACTGAGACACATAGATTATCTCGTACTGGACTCCAAAAGTAAGCCCAGTTTCAAAGGCTGCATCAAAACATTTTGCAGCCATGAATAACAGTGGCTGTGAATTTCTGTACAGAATGCTTTTGGAAATACTTCTCAAATGCACCCCCTTGTCATGCCAGGTCCTGCTCGCTTTTTGTTCTGCACCTACTGCATGTGCCTGCGTGTGTATCTTTTAATGTATCTTTTCTTTTTTACCCTCTCTATTTTCTTTATAAAAGATCATTCAGATCTCACAGCTGTGCTGGAGGGCTCTGGCATGCACCAAAAAGAGCACGTCTGCACTGATTCACACAGAAATGTAGAAGACGGTATCAGATAGACAGCTAGATGAGGTCTAGCCCACTGGCCCACAGGCAGCTCATAGTGCTCCCAGGAGGACTTAGGCTGGGTTTCTCAGGCTCCAAGCTGATTAAAACAAGAGGTAATGTTAAGGCCATTTCAAGTCTCGATTGTGGGGTTTGGGGAAGAAATTGACAGCCGTCTTGCAACTGGAGGTAAAAGGGACACAGATAGCAGCCACAAATATGGGAAAAAAAGCTTTAGAGAGTGATAGTCAAGAAGAAATTAAATTCTAGTATGCCTGTGTTTTTCTTCAGGGTTAACAAAAGGGTTAGCAAATTTTAAGAATTTTAAATAGAAATAATAGTAATGTACTGAACACCATGAGTACATAGCATTGTAGAAAACACATGGTATAGACAGCCCCTGTCCTAAAGGCCCTGTAACATAAGCAGTGTCTGACAAACAGAACTCACTGGGAATAATTAGGATACATACTTAAAGTGTGGTGGTGTTTATGTTCTCTACAGTTGTGATTAGGATTGTCATGGGACATTCTTTTGGAAAAACAAACGAACAAGCAAAACAGAATCTGTGTGGTTTGTCCTTGGGCATCACGTAAATGTACTGATGCTTTCTGAGGAATATGGGTACAAGGAGGTAACATGTTAGGGAGTGGGAAGCAGGTACTGGTTTGGAAAACTATAGAGATGCTTATATGGAAAGTAGGTTTGGATATCATTGCTGTTGGTGTATCATAAAGCTAAAGATAACTGTCACTGTAGAAATACAGGCATGTCTTTACAATAAAATCTAGATCTCATTCACCTCAAGTTTGCAGAATTCATATTTGAGATTTATTGCAGTTTTGTGGACTTAAAACATACATGTCGCAGAAAACTCAAATCTGAAAATTGACTGAGTATGGCAGGGTTTTGGTCGGTTTTGGGGTTTTGTGGGGGTTTTTTGTTTGTTTTTTTTGGTGTTTTTTTTTTTTTTTTTTAATTGCATTTCTTCCCTACAGCTCTTCTCTTAAAATGTCATTGTTACATTGCAAAGTGCCTGGTAGCAGTTACTTAAAACTCTGGGCAGAATTCTAAAGCAGGTACTGAGGCCTGTTGAAAATGTATGAATGAGATTTTATGCTCAGTTTAGCTCATGTTACGTCCTGTAAGGTGAGAATCTTTTTGAGAATTTGTAATGCTGAATCTGAGGAATGTATGAAGTTCAGAGGGCTTTCAGAAAGGATTTTGATTCTGTAATGCCTAGGATTTGAAGCTACCAAATACTACTTGTCAGACGTTGCAATTATGCACTTTACGAAAGTCTCATCAGTGACTTTAGTCAATAGGACTTACACAGAAAGTTAAGCACCTCTGAATTTGTTCCCTTGGTTTCGGTTTGGTTTGTGTTTGTTTTGTTTTTTTTTTTTTCTTAAAAAGTTAGTGCCTAACTTACTTAAATATTATGGACCTTCTGATACAGCTTCTCCAAAAGGTACAATAAATTAACTGTAGTCATAGACTTGCTCATTATTTTGAAAGTATTCTTTCCTGTTTTGCCAATGTCCTTTAAATTTTCTGCTCTGAAGATTGTTTTAAAAGGTAAATTCAAGATTGTGTGACTTCTGTGAGATAATTGTACAGTTTGGAGTTATGGATGGGCTGAAGTCACTTGGGCTGTAGTCCTGGGCTTAACTCATCACTCATATAGCCCAGGTTTAATTTAAGCAATGCATTGCATAGCATATTATCTCTTTAATTATCTTACCTGGTCCTTTAGCTGACTACATAATGGAAAAGAGGAAGAATATTGACTGCTACCTTTGTTCACTAACCTCTTGCTCATTGGCTACTTATTCTTTATAAAATGAAGTGCCTTGAGTAGCTGAAAATGAGCACAACAGCTTGAATGTCTTTTGTAGCAGGCAGATCAGTAGTTGCTCTGTCAGGTTACAGGAACTTAGGTTCGTAACAAACTTCTTTCTCCATTCTATAATTCACTAACATCATAGTGAACTCTAGAATTATTCCACCAGTAATTAAGCAAGCTCCATGTCAACTCTTTTGAAAATAAATATATTTTTAAAAAATCCATAATCAAACCATTGGCTCTAAAGACAAGCTGCTAGCGTAATGAATTCCTGATCCTTATAAGAAAAAGGAAATTATTTTGGCTGATTTAAGTGCAAATATCTACTGTACTTTCCATGCACTTCTGTTACCCACTTCAGGTTCCAGAACACTTTTTGAACTGCAGTTGAGCTTTGCATGCTTAATTTAAGATCCTTTTGACATTGAAATATGAGCAATTTGGTACTGCAAACCCTGTAATAGGATCACTATTAGCATCACTAATGCTTCAAAGTAGCATACATGACAGGTAATAGTGTATTCAAGTATTAACTGTGAGAAATTTTTGGAGAATTTGCCAGACAGTGTTGTTTCCTAAGCTGAATCTGAGCTGTGCTATCAACCAGGCTGTCTCAGCACAGTGATATTTTCTCTATATTCCAGGGAAAAAACCCACTTTTCTTAGGAATAAAATAAAGCCAAAAATTTCAGTGAGGAGTATCTGACTTCTCATTTAACACCCAGCAGTACTGCAGTGTAAATTTTCTGCTGGGCTGGGGAAATAAACTGGAGCATTCTTGTGGAAAGCAAACTTTTTCTGTGAAAATGAGAAATTACAAAAGTTCAAGTTTTTTGAAGGTCCTTTTCTTGTCCTAAATTTAGCAAAATATTTTTAACCATCCCTTACCCATACTGTTATTAATGTTGGTGTGGGTTCTTTAGACATCAGACTCCACGGTATCTTGTGATGGACAATGTGGACGAAACACTTTTTTTCTAGCTTAATATCTTCCCAGATAACTTAATATCTTTCCTGATACTACGCTCTGAAAGTACAACAAATGTTTTTGCCTAGTCTATGCATGTAAGAGGCTGATTGATGTGGCTGGGATTTCTCCCAGAAGCAGATGTGAGGAATGGGAAACACTGCTGATGAGAGCTGTTGCCTGCAGGGATGGGATGTCCATATTCTGGGGATAAAGGAGTGGCTAAGCTGCTTCCTTAAAAGGGAAAATGTACCCTAAAGTGATTTTTACAAGCTGTCATCCTGAAAGGAGTCATGCCTCATTTAGGAAATAGATCTTTAAAAGCAAGGATCGTGAGGGAAAGCACACACCTTGGACTTTACAGAGTACTAAAGAGACTGAAACAGAGCTGAGAAACTGAATGTTGCTTTGAAGAGCTTGGGAGATTTGGTCTTCAGTGGAACTTTCCTGGAGGCTGAAATAAATCTTGCCCCTTTGAATATGTGTTGCTACAAATGTGGTGTTAAAAGTCTTGGAGCATACGGAAGACCTTTCTCTTTTCCAAGTTGCACATTGACATGGTGCATGTTTGAGAGAAAATAATTGCAGTCACGTCATGCTCTGGGTGTAACTTCACTGCACAGTGCAATGGGAAAGGGTGGTACCCATTTCTTGAAAATCCAGCAAGTACAAGGTTTTAAAATAATAATAAAGAAAAAAACACAGTTGTAACTGAAACATATATTGAAGTGTGGAAGCAGAGTCATTGATTTGTCAGTATATAATTGGTTGTGTACATCTGTGTTAGCCATTTGATGCCAGCGCAAGCAATTTAGGAATGCTGCCCCATTCAATTTTGCAGAATGAGCAGGCAGTGGTGTTGCCACACATGGACTCCATCACTGCCTGCACAAGTGGCTGTCCACAGAACCACCAGCAGAATGCATACTTACCTGACTGCTTTGGTGTCTTTGAAAATACATCTGACTTTCTACAAGGCAGTTCCCAAGTGCATGTTCTGCCATTCTTTCTGCTTATTTTGAAGACTTTTTCCTCCACCACTAGAAGGGTAAACCTATTCTGCAAGATAAATTGCATACATGTTGAGAGGGAGGAAATTAGTTCAAGGGCTCATAAACAACAGAGTATTACTGAAGGCGAGTTTGAGTTGTTTTAAAAAGGCAAAAGAATTTACCTTGCACCTTTCTGGTTATTTGTTTCTATTAATAACCAGTTAATTGTTTCATATTTCTGATCACATTTTATGCTCACTGGACTCTATTTTTCTCCCCAGCATGGCAGCACAGGTCATGTTTTTCTGTTGTCATTTTTGAGTTGCTATCCATTTTATGTTATGAGCTTTCTTACAAAGCATGTTGTAAGATAAGCCATTTGTATTAAAACCAAAGCAAGAATCCCACATGCCTATACATGCATATTAAATACACTGAAAAAAGGAAAGTTATGAACAAATGATAGTTGCCCCTAAAACAACAGGCAAGCCAGCCAGCTGTGAAGGAAACTAACATGATGTACTAAAGCAGAAACACAATATAATGGGGAAATGCGGTTCTTTGTTCAGATCCGTTTCCTATTAACACTTATAATGTTATGCTTGTGCATGCCATCCCCTGAGGACCACTTGGTCAGCCTTAAATGAATAGCAGTGGAATATGTAAAAACTGCTAGATGCATAAAACTTCTGTGCACCCTTAGTCTGTTGTGTGTATGAGTTCCTTTTAAAGGAAATCTGAGCTATTTATTGCATGGAAGTTTGAGTTAAAATGCTGTTGTGTTGCCAGGGGCCAACCACTAACTGTGATTTTAAAGGGTGAGAGCAGAGTGAGATTAGGGCAATTTGAGCATGATACTTAAGGTCTCTCTAGCTATTAGTGAGGGAGAAAACTTTTTAATACCAAAGGAGGAGAAATGGACTTTGCAATGCCACTGGCTGGGCTGGTAGCAGTGAGAGAGGCTTCTGTGAGGGTCTTCAAATTCAATGCCCTATTGCAGTCATCTGTTTCTTTGCCCTCTAGGGTACTGAAGCAGATGCTAGTCAGGCGCATGATGGAGGTTCGTGGGGAAGGTTGCTGTGAAGTATTCTTTCCTGCTGATTTGAAGCTGAGGTGGAAGATCCAAAATAACAGTCCATATGTCAGATCTTGTAGCCTTTGTCTAATTTTCGGATAGTTGTTGAAGCCAGAGGATTAAACATTTCTCATTTACGAAAATGTGTTCGATTGAGGGAGCGTCGACATGCACACAGAAAGAAGATCATGTGGGTAAATGTAGGAAGGGCTGTTTTATTGAACTTTGCCCTGGTATGAACAGATCATCATTTCAGATATTTAAGCATCTAGCATACATTAGAAAATTAACACCATATACTGCAAAATAATTCTGAAAGAAGATGAATGTAGCAACATAAACTATCATTGATAGCAATCACAGGAGCTTGCACTTGCATTCTGAGTTTGTTAACTGATACATGGGGGGCTGCAAGGGGAGGATGTTCCTGTGGATGTGGACTATCTCCTAAGCCTGTTTGATGGTTTAGAACTGTCCTGATCAGGTAATCATCAATGCTGCTTGATCCAGGGCTGTGGTCTTCCCTGTAGGGCTCTCTGATTAGTACAAGAAAATATAATACCTGCGGTCTGGATGTGACCTTTTATTAAAAGGAGTGGATTTTTCTATGTTGGACAGCTGTATGGCTTACTTAAAATAATAATTGCTGGCCTCCCTCCTAGGGAAAAAGAAATTAATAATATATTGAAATAATTAAGTTTCATTTTGCTCTTCTGTCCTATCCAAACAAGGAAAGGAGATGGGAGCGGAAGCTAGATATTAAAAATAAAACAGCAGACCCTTTTACGTGTAACAAAATTGGGATCTCAGAGCCTATAAGGGCAAAAGAAGTGCATTCTGTGTCTCAGCTTGTTAACTACCTTATTGATATTCCTGCCAAAAGCACAGCTCCAATATGGCTGTAATTAAGGAGAAGTACTCCCCTAAAACTCTCTTACCACAAGACATTGGCTCAGTGTCTCCCTGTGCAATATTTCTGAACACTCATCATGTCCATTTCTCCACCCTGAAGTCTGACTAGTTGAGACTGATGAAGTCTGAACACAGACTTCGAAGTATTTCTAATGGGATAATCAGGAGGTGGCTGCTGAGCTTCAGAACGTAAGTCATTTTCAGGCTTCAGTGTTTGTTTTAAATCCTAAAGGGCACCTTAGGATTCCTAAAAGATTAGTGAACATGGCCTCCCAAATCTGCTCTAATGCTCTTTTTTCGGACAAAATTGACAGCACAGTCAAGAACCTGTCAGGTAAGGGAGATAAATACAATGTAAGAGCAAACAGTGGGAGAAAAGAGAACTTGTATGATAACATATTCCCCCTGGATGTCATAGACCATGTGCAAATAATGAGCACACTGAAAGAAAGGCAGAACCTGGTTAAGTATTGTGTCAGGAGAGCCTGTGATCTCAGGCTATTAAATACTGCAGCACTCTTTCAGAGCATCATAATTCAAAAGGAAGGTGACAGTGTGGTAACCGTGAGCTGCTGCCTAGCATCAGGCTGGAAGGGAGAGGAGACCAAGATCAGAGCAGGCTTTGGGATGAAAGGAGGTTATCTCATTTTCATAAGGAAGATTGCTCAAATACCTGCTTTGACCTCTTGTGTCCGAGCATGAATTTCAATGAAGGGATAAATGGTGACATCTCACTCATCAGCCAGATTTTGAGGATCACATTGTGTTATATTAAATCGTGCTTGGAAATCTCTGGCTAATACATTTAGAGAAAAAACTCTCAGGAACATCTACCTCCCTTCCTTCCTCCCTAAAACAGTAATTAATCCAAATTGCTAACAAAAAGTAAGAGCTCAGATGTTGTACACTGACCATGTTTCAGGGCTGGGTATTTTTTTAATGTCAGTTTTCCCACAGCTGTTAAAATGTTACAGTCATTAAGGTATCAAAACTGTCTAGCCAAGAAGGGAGACTTTTCTTTCTTTAGGCTCTTGAACTGCTTGAATATTTTGCTTAGAAGGGCTCCATTCTTTGTTTCTTTCTGTGGAGAAAGTAAAGCTTGTAATCTGTCTGTACTGTAAATCTCAGTTAAGAGCCATTCATTGAAGAATAAACTATGCCTTCTTCTGTGAGGCTATTTTTCTAACAAATCTGATTATGGGCCTGCAAACTAACAAAGGCAATTAGCAGATGCATGTTGTCCTATTCACATTTTGAAACTGTTTTCCTAAATTGTAGGGAAAACACATTTTAAGGTTTATAAGAAATTTTATATACTGATATTCAGGGCTTTTTTCTGCTTTGACTCAGGTTGCCAAGCAAAACCTGAGGGGCTGTACTGTAGTTCTGAATAAGAAAAGGAATTGTTGTAAGGATCAGAAATATTTTGAAGTATATATATTTATTGCAGGAAATTAAGCCCTTTTCTCATGAGCATGAGGAACAATCAAAGGACCAAGGATGGATTCCCCTCTGCAGCCCCAGACCCCAGTACTCAGCATCCTGACCCAAAAGCATGTTTTTTCTCAGGGCCACATGCCAGTAATGATCAGGCTGTTTTAAACCTTTCTTGTATTTATATGCTGCCTCTTCATCTCTCTCCCATGTGACAATGATCTACCCACATGGCCTTCCCTAAAAAATGACTTGGCAAAAACTTCTTCCCCCAGATCATCCAAATTACTGATCAGCTTTGTACTTTTCTTTTGCTTTTGTTCAAAAAAGAGAAAAAAGAAAAAAAAAGAAGAAAAACAACAGGGAAAGAAAGGGAAGTTTCAGGGGTGTTTAAGCTGGACTTCAGCAATATATTCTCTGGCACTATGTTCATCCTTAGCTTTTCTTAATGCAGGGTGCAAGAGTCCCCATCAGCTAAGGAGGTTATCATTTAATACTATAATTAAAGCTCCAAGGGGGAGACCCAAACTGCCCTTAACTCAGCAGCTTAACAGGTACCCAGTTAATGTGGAAGCCTCCTGGAAAAGCTGGTGTGTTTGCTGCAGTCCATACAAAAGGCATGTTTTCCTTTTTCCCTGTTTTCCCCCTTTTCTTCTTTAAATAAGAAATGACACTTCACCAAGTGTTTGTAGATTCTTCATCATTCATGGCATTACTTATTGACTCAGATGTGAAACTCAGATGTGAAGCTCTCCTCTGTGACTTTTCAAGGAAAGAACAGTGGAAAGCTCTGGTTATGTCTATATAAAAGAAGGGCAAGATCACAAGGTTCGTTTTGCATTAAATTTTTCAGAATGTGTAACTTCTGCTGCCTAAAATCATGGCACAGTTTTTTAAGGCAATCAAATGTGATGTGGTTGAGGCTTTTTTTTTTTTTATTTTTTTTGATGCGGTGGATTTATTATTTTAAACTTAATATAAATAGGAAGAAATCTGTAATGCCAAAGCTATAAATCTTTAGCTTTCATAAAAATTATGGAATCATTGAGCTATATGGCTGGAGGGGACTTCAAGTGTTCATCTAATCCTCTGCCCAAAGTAGGATTAAGTAACATCTACATCATTTCTGACAGAAATATCTCTAATGTGTTTTTGACAACCTCCAGAAATGCAGAGCACATATCCTATTGCTGTGCTTAACTGTATGCAGTTTGAGACAAGTTTTTCTTTCAGTCTAACTTGAAACCTCCTTGATGCAAAAATAAACGTGTTTTATTTTTGGTTCTACTCAAAATAGATAGCAAGAAAGATATTATTTCTTCTTTCTGTCTTCAGCAGCTTTTATGTATTTGAAAACATATTATGTCCACTGTCTTGTCTTCTGTAGACTAACCAGCTTGCTCGGTCTGTCCTTACTCTTCTAGACTTCAAAGAGTTTATCTGACTGTCCAAAGCTTTCTTTCTAGCTGACCCACCTTTAGCTAGGAACAGCACCTAAAAGCGAATGTGGTACTTCAGATGGGACCTACTGATGCAAAGGAAGGGATTCACACACCTACATTTGAAAATGTGTTTAGGAGGTAAAAAATGTGCTTGGTACTGGTGGGGACCAAGAAGTCCAGCAGCACCTACAGATGGTTCCCATTTGAAACAAAATGTTTACAACTGAAAAAAACTAGAAAGAAGTTCTTTTAACTTCTCCAAGCTGAAGGAGCTCTGCAGAGAGGGAACTGCTCAGCAGTAGTGATTTCTTTGCTTTTAATTGCAGAATCCATACCATCACTAATAAATCACGACAGTATGACAAATGGCCAGTCTCAGCTGAGAGATCCTGCCCGAAATCCCATTTGGTTAATTGTGTTGCACCTACCAAGGTTTCCCTTGGAGTGGTTGGTTCAGTGCTGTCTCCAGGGGAAGTATGCCACCTACTGAATCACCAGCTCTGCTTCCTGAAGCACCCTGAGGTTTCCTTGGAGGGCTCCCAAACACATTTGGCCAAGACCAACCCTGTTTAGCTTATGAGAGCAGACCAGATCACAGCCTGAGGCTGTTATGGCTGCTAGCCATATTACTCATTGGGGATGTTTAGTCATGTATCTCTATGAAGGGAGACCATATTGCATTAAATGTCTCAAGTTAGTTCTCCATATATTGTTTGTAACTTGCTTTGTGACCCTGTCTGAGTGGAAAGAACTGCATATGTATAAAATATTGAGACTTAATAGAGTGTACATAACATGTACGGACACTTTCAGGTAGTTTTTATAATAACCTTTCATGTTTTAGCTATGTGATTGAAAATGTAATAAAACAGAGTGGGAAAGCAGCCTCTTTTAAGGTCTGCTGATTTAGTACTGAATTATTCTGACTTCACTGTTGAAAGTCCAGCTTTGATGCTTAAGTATTGGTAAATCCTCACCAACATGGTTGTTTAAATCTGATCATAGTGAGTACTAGGATCAACACTATCTGGCTAATATTAAATGGAATACAGTTCCACTTGACTGCAATAAGTCCTTATTGATATTTTATTATTAATAAATTTACAAATGGTAGATTGCTCTGCATAACACACCTCATATTCTCACTCTAGGTGAAAAACACCCCCTCCAGTAGGTATCTTACAGCAGGATTGTGTAAATCTCCTTATATCTATAGGAGGGGTAATAATCTGAAGAGACTGGTTTCAAAAGTACAAATAAACCCCAAACCACCACAAACAGGCATACTTTCTACTTCTGTACAAATTACTAAACCTTCTTTGTTTTTTTCTTTTGAAGGTATTAGTACATACCTGGGATCTTGTTCTCTACAAATGGTCTCTGATCTTGGCATTAATACCCCGTATGATTTCCCTGCCTCTGCTTCCTTGTACCCCTGCTTTCAGTGTACACAGCAGGAACTGAAAATAAAAAAGCATTAAAGAACTGCTGGCACCTTGTGGTAAATGTTTGAAAAACATTTTTAGCAACAGTTTAGACTGTAAAACATAAAATCTGAATTTTCTCAGTCATTGAGACTATTCTGATGAAAAAAGGATCCTTATTATTTCATTCTATTTGTATCCTCGCTATGACTCTTCAGTCCATTTCCTACCTGCTGCCTACAGTTTTACCTGGCATATATTAAAACCATGTTTTTTTAAAGCAGTTTGTAAATGTACAGTGGGCCTAGCTGTTTCCAAATGAGATAGTTTTGTTTGCAAGACTACTGAGCAAGAACAGATTTGTATACAGGAAAGAAAGCTTAGCTCAGTGGAATACGTTTAGGCAAGGAAGATAACTCAGATGGCCCCATGTGCTGGTTATGCTGCTCATTAGTTCTACATAGATAGGCAATATGAAGGACATGAGTTAAGAGGGATTTGAAAAAAGAGAGTAGTTTGGTGTACTGTTTGAGAGTTTTTCCTCAGGAAAAAGAAGAATGAGACTTCAAGGGTATTTTTATATTGGTGGTATTTTTATTGCAAGAGAAGTGATGGGGTGGAAGGGAGCAGAAGGACTAGGGAGGTCACAGATGTAGCCTGGAGTAGGCTGAGTAAGTGAGAACAGGAAGAATAAAATTGGTATTGTAGACTAGGAGAGCCAACAGATTAGATCTAATGTATGTGTGAAGACGACAAAACAGAAAGCTCTTATATGAAAACATTTCTTGTGAATGACCTGAGCCTAATTCCAGACGGTATATCAGCCTGTCTCTCATCTGTGCTTCTTTCTAAATTCACTAGCACTCTGCACTTTACAGACCTTTTTCTCAGTCCCTATAAATTTCTTATGTAAGCCAGGTTAGCTGAAATGAAAAATAAAGCTGTTTTTCTTAGGTGCATGATTTAAAGCTTAGCAAGAAAACTTGTGGAAAACATAATTGGCCTAAACAAAACAAAACTTTGAAGGGCTTCACCAAATCAAATGTAATTTTTATCAATGCCTTCTGAAGCATTTTTTTAGTGTACTGTTTTCATGGCAAAGTTCAGCTCTCAGTTCCCAGGGTTTCTGACTACAACTCTTTACACTTTTCACTGTCCTTATAAAAACCAGACAAAATGGTTTAAGGAAATATTTTGTAAAATATTCATTATCTGGCAAAGACCAGGCCTGCAGTATTTCAGCCTAAAAAGGGAAAGTTTTGGAAGGTTTTGAAAGTATCTAAAAAAAGGGAGATAGAATGAAAATGAAGATGCAACTGTAAACACAAGTTTTAATGCCATTCATCCTGCAATACTCTTCTAAGTCAGCTTTATCTTCTTTACAGTCACATTTATTATACATACATAATGCTTTTTCATGATAATATCTGTTATCTAGGTGTGTGTTTGAGAGATATATTCTCCTACATACGTGTATTATGAGCACAGCAGTAAGGCAGGTAAAATCACACCAGTCACATCCTAGAATTAATTCTGGTTTTGCTTTGTGTTTTCCTCCTCAGCTCCCATTTGACTAAATCCCTGAAGCTGCTTTTGGGCACCTGCAGCTTTCATTTCTTTTAACAGTACTTGCAAATATTTAATACCCTTTTGTTTGAGCACTATGGAAGTGCTTATCACCTAAGGAATCAGATGCAACTGAACAGAGATTTCATTAAGTGGCCTCTAAAATATAGAGAAACAAGAACTGTATCAGCCATCGTGGGTAAGAGTTAGATGATGATTGTGATGGCTTCCCATTCTTATGTCTCTTTAGGCTGGAGGCACAGGATAGCTTACATGGGACAATCAAAGCAAAATTAAAACACAGCAAAGTGAACACATATTAATGACCAATAAAAATAATAACATTCATGATAATCAAGCAACTGGATTGTAACTTGTGCTCTGAACCTTGCCAAATTTGGGGCTGCTGGCAGCCCACCAAGTATAGCACTTACAACAGACAAGGGCCCCTCATCTAAGAAAGCCTTGCTGCAGTCCCTAGAGAGCTTTGCCCTACACACTGACAGCAAGAGCATCCCAGCTGGTCTGAGCAGGCAGCAAGGAAATACAGTATGAGATTGCTGTGAAGGGAGATTAAACTAAACTTGCGTTTTGTGTGAATTGAGATTAAATGAAGGGACTCAGTTGTTATTTAGTAAAAACAGTTTCCTAGGTTACCTTGGAGTCATTTTTACTGTGTTGGTATGATGTCATTCGCTGGTTTAACATTTAGAGCTAGTAAAATGTGTGCGTTTAATTTTTTTTGAGAGGATGTGCCTAATCACTTTGATTTTGCACTTACTTAGCTCAATATTAATAGTTTGCATTGGCTGAGGATTTACAAACAAGCCTAGGAGTGTAACCGTCTAAATTTCTGCATCTGATGGCCTGAAAGTTAGAGGGAGTGAGGAGTTTTGTCAGACTCCTAGATCCTTCCTCCCACACATGCTGGCCACCAGATAAATCACGTGTATGAATTTATAGTGGAGTTGGTGCTGGATGTTAAGCAACACCCAGAAGTGAAGTTCTTGAAATAATTTCCTGTGAAAGCAACAGTAGACAGATTTGTAATCACAGATCACGGCATTAATCAAGTAAACAAACCATCTATTTTTTGCAGTGGCATTCCTGAAATCCCTTTTAGTAACACCGAAAGTTCTACATAGTGATACTGCCTATTAACGAACGTAACCGGGGCAGAATGGCACACAGCGACACAGGGACTTCTCAGTTCTGTGGGGCACAGATGCAAAATTTCTCTAATAAAAGTTTGAGAGTCAGCAGACCTCTGAAATACTGCTTAAATGTTTTAGTAGTGTCAGCACTACTTATCCCTATTGTAGTTAAAACATTTCTCTGCTTCAAAGCTTTCAAAAGGTTGCTCTGTCAGCCAAGAGAAATCAGGCAGGGCTGGGAGTGAATTAGTAAATAAGGGTAAACTTTGTCCTCCGCTGTTATTCACACAAATTCCCACTCTGTAAAAGCTGCTGACAGCTACGGACTGCTCAACAACTACAGCTAACATGGGGGAATCTGCTTTAGGAAATAGGGCAGGTAGGTTTTGTTCAGCATGCTTAAGTATGGGGGTTGCTGGAGGGGAAAGAACTGGGTGGTGTTGAAAAGGAAAGTCTCAGGTTGGAGGAGGCTGCTTGTGGAGCTACACAATGTTCAGTACAGTCCTGATTTTGTTTAGCGTTTTCATTAATGACGGTAATGCAAGTATAAGTACCGCTGGTGACGCAGGGTTTGAAGACATTGGCAATTAAAAGAAGGACCTGGATTTCATACAAAAAAAGAAAAGAAAAGGAAAAAACAACACACACACAAAAAACCCTGGATGAGTTTTGAGTACTGAAGTAATGGCAATGGAATGAAATTCAATATTAAAAAATGCAAGGCTATGCCTGGGGGGACTAATAAAAATTTCTAGAAGAAGAAATTGGGAGCTCATCATCTGGAAACAGCTATGTAGGAGGAGGGCTCAGGGACAGCAGTAAGTGGTCATGGAGTAGCAGCAAGCTCCTGTGGTGGTGGTCTGCTCATTTCCTAGATACAAGCACGCTTAAATAATGATGCATCAGGAAGCTGGCTTTACAGAGGCATTGAGAGGTATTAGACTGGTGTGGTGGACTGATCTAGAGCTAACTTTTAATACTGATGAAAACATGCTAGGGAAGATGGGGGAGGTTCATCGATAAGAGTCTTGAAAGAAAGTAACTTCAGGAGGAAAGACTTAACTGATAAGGGGATGCTCGAGAAAATTAGTATGTTCAACACAAAGAGCTGGGAAAAAGGTCTTTGCAGCAGGAGTCTGGACAGATATGAAAGAGGTAAAATTGCATTGGTAAAAGCCAGAGAAAATGATGTTGCAACTACTGACGTGCAGGGTGGTGAGACATATGTTCCAGTTATGAAGCAATTACAAGAATATATAAGCCCTGAAGTGGTTTCAAGCTCAATTCAGATCGGCATCTCCATGCAGAATAATTAACACACAAAAGCTTGAACATGAGGGATGAAAACAGTAGAAAATTTCTAAATCCTAAGAAATTAAGTTTGTGCTACTTGGAAGGAGGAAAAAAAGTGAAAGAGAGATAAAAGAGAAACAGTAAAGGCTCGGGGTTTAGAAAGTTAAAAACTAAAGAGACACATCCCAGTTAAGTGGGAAAACTGATCTGGGCACCTCTTCTTTTATATCAAAGCTATTCAGATATATTCACAGAAGTGTCTGATTACGATAGAGGCAATCCTGGGCTCTAAGTGGATTCTGCGGGTTCTCAGATGAGCTAATCATCGATGTTTTGATCTGTTTATCCTGTTTCTACAATTTTTCTTTTTTTTTAAACAGCTTAAAAATCTAGTTTGTTGGGATTATTAAAATTGAGCTGATTCTGGTTCATTCTTCAACAGGGTGCGATTTTTCTAATACAGAATTTACAGAAGTGCCTCGTTGGCATGGGCTGCAGTTACTAAGGACAAGCACAACCATTTGGGTTTTGTGCAGCGGCAGGGACACGCATCCAAGCAGATGACTGCTCCATGTGTAAACCTAGGCACAGTTTGTGTGGAATACATACTTACCCACTGAGTGTTGCTGTGTACACTCATGTTTTGTAGCTAGAATTTTTTATTCTGGAGTTTGTTTTGGATTTTTATGAAAGAGTAGGAAAGCTGTATGCTTTGACTCATAGAAACTAGTGTTAAAAGCAAAACAGCATTCTGCACAACAGAATGTGAAAGTGAAGTTAGAAATTATTCCTCTTTCATTTATCATTACAGTAAAACTGGTGGTGTAACTCTGACACTGATATCAGTAAAATGCAGATGCTTTCCTTTCAGAGTCCTGAAAGGATATGTTTGAGTGTCTGTGAGAGATCTGTTTGTTTTTAATGTTTAGAAATAACAGACAGCCATACTTTTCCTGAAGAAAAGCAGTGGAGTGCTAAACATGGTATGTAAATCCTAAAAATATAAGTGGGTAGAGATGGACCTCGCTTGATCTCAGAAAGGATCTCTCAGATAATGAATCTGTGACTGGTGAAATTATAAGGAAACTGAACTAGGATTTCCTGTTTAGCTGCAATTAAAAAAAAAAAGGGGGGGGGAAATAGTTTTGTTTTTTTTTAAACTAGACATCAAAATGTCTAACCGTGCAATGGCTTTATGTTATCAAAATAGAGCTTTAGCTCTTATGGCTGGTGTTACACTGGAAACTTTACACTACATTTCAGGGGGAGTCACTGCAAATAGGGAATTGCAGGCTGGTCCTTAGTTGTGGATGCATCTCAGTCTCCGTGCTGCAGACTTCTTTGGTTTTTAAGAAACATTGGAAAAGTCTACTCTGTACTAAAAGAGGCTGGAGTTTAGGTGTCAAGATGCTGGATGTAAATTAAATTCAGATCATCCCTGAGGATGAGCCAGGATGAGCAGAATTACTTCGCTCCGTAACTCATGGAACTGTAAAGCTTAAGTCAGTTTGTCCAGCAAGAGTCCAGCAGACATTTCTTAGTGGTCAGTTATAGCTGTTTGTTTCCATGGAGGAAATATTGTACTGTCAGCTGGATTACTAGCAAAAAGAGGATCTTGAAAACCAAGTTACCTTGTGTATGTTTTTATCAGGTAGCACTGTATATCCATGCTGCTGTAATGGGGGTTATCTGCATCCCAGCACTCTCCTATTCCAATTGGAATGGAGTTCCAAATCTTTGCCTATTCTTTTTTTTTCAAGTTTCATTAGAATATTAATTATTGCTATCACGGTGAAAAATAAAGATGAGGGCTAACAAAAATGCAGGAAGAAGACAGTTTGGGAGAAGGCTAAAATTTGCTTTAGTTGTAATCCGTACTATCATTCAGCACTTGCCATACTATGCTTCACAGCACATATTTAATTACAGCATATAAATTTGCTCTTTTAGTTGAGCTTTTGTAATTTCAGCTTACTTTTCTGTCTGTTGGAAGGACAATGGAGAAAGAACATCAAAACCAGATCCTTTTTTCTGTTATAAGACCTGAGATGTGACTATATATGATACAAGTTTTAAACTGGGTCCAAGATAAAACCTTTGAAGTTTCACACTAAAGATTAAGGTATCTGAGATCTGAGGTTAAAATATTTCAGGTACATGGATGGCAAACCTTCCTCAAGAAACTCTAAAAATAGCAATGGCTTCACTTTCAATGAGAACATTCTAATTATCCATTAGAAGAGTAATTAAGAGTCACGCTGGGGAAGGGAACCTCCTCTTCATTGTGCATGAACATATAAAGATTACACAGCATATTTTAAAAAATTATTTACTTCTGTCCTTCTGTCCTGGGTTCAGCAGTAGCAGTCATTTTTTTCCCCTTCTTAGTAGCTGGTGCAGTGCTGTGTTTTTGACTTTCAGCCTGGGAACAGCGCTGATAACACCGATG